>JAKSZP010002843.1:0-139886 GCA_022478985.1 Massospora cicadina | reverse complement strand
CTCCCTTGATGGATGAAACTAAGCTATCCAAAATTACCAAAAATTTCAAAGGGGCTGGGCCCTCATTAAGAAGGTCGATCAAATCTAATAAGCACTCTAACAGATCTGACCATCATAATTATTTTAATAATAATGATAATCAGTAATATTGGTCATATGTTAGGAAAGATCTTACCTTGGGTGCATCAAGGAAATCCTCATGTAAACCCACTAAATTTTCCCCTATAAATATCTCTAATTTTTAATTAATAAGGTACCAAAAATCTTGTCTCACGTAGCTTAGTTTGGTTTATCTTCTTACTGGATTCAGTACTTCTGATTAGAATCTACTATTGCAATGGAACTGATAACTTCATTGTAATTGACTCGATCCTCACCAGAGCCACGAAACTAATACTTTTGTAGCCTTTGTAGCGCCTGCTTATAGAATTTCTCACGAAATTCCAATAGGAGTACTCCTGGCAATCTAGATCTGACTGTCCTGATTCTACCAATTTTTTCTTTAAGCGCCTTAGGACTACTCACGGCATACCAAGTTTCAACACAAGTTAGTCCCAATGAAAACATAAGGGCTGATCACCAGATGCTTTTTGAGGATGACATAATAAAATTAAATTTTAATATTTGTTCAGTTTGTTATAATTTATATATTTTTTCTTTATGATTTTGTGCCTTATATTTATATTTTATTTTTTTCCTTATGTTAGTTTTTTGCAATGGGACTTAACCTATTATTAGGCTCAGAGGTCCGTTTCTTCATTTTCACTACTCTGGTTAAGAGGTTTATTTTTTAACTAAACCAGTTATTGTGGCATAAAGGTCTATCTTTAAGACTTAACCACCTATCATAGTTCAGTGTCCCACACCTGGGACTTGACCAACTCTAGGTCTTAAACTGTTTTTTCTAGGCTCATTAGTCATTTGGGAACATTGCACTTTTCTCCTTATAAATCCAAACTTGCGATATCTTGTGGGGACTTGGTTTACTACATGACCATCTGCGATGTTGTTACTTGTGTAGGCATCAGTTGCTCACTTGTTGATCACTGCAAACGGACCAAACCAAAAAAATCAAGCTTAGTTCTTCGTTGAAAATCATGGGTGTTGTAATAGGCTACCATATCCCATCACATGGTATTCCTGTATCATTGGTTGATTCTTGCCATCCATTGACTTTGCTTTGATCTTTATCTTTAAGGTGGTATCAAATGCCTGTAATTGCAGTTCAATCACTATACCAGCCATTCAATTTGGGTATTGATTGGTACACTTCCCGCTGCTGACTCTATGGCAGAATACAAAATTAGTATCAAGGCTGACCTTTGTCCATAAAGTAATTTGAACATCATTTTTCCTGTCACCGTATGATGACTGATGTTATAGGCAAAGGTAACTAAACTTAAGTAAGTTCCCCAAGTGGAAGTTTTACCTGTGACCAATTTTCTTATCATCATGGCTAATGTTACATTAACTCTTTACACCATTCCATTCGTTTTTTGCCTATATGGAACTGCCCTAATACTTTGATCCCCATTAATTCATTAAATGTTGGGATTACATAGGATGTAAAATTGGTTCCATCGTTGCTCAAGATCATTTGTGGGCATCCATGCCTGTAAATCTGATCCAAAATGAACTTCGCTGTGCTCACAGCATCCATTTTATTCAGGGCTTTGGTTTCAACCCTTCTAGTTAGATGGACTATTGCCTTTATAATATATTTCACGCCTCTTGTGCTGATACTCTGGATTCTCATCACATATATTAAAACAGTGTGCCACACGAATCTAGGGCGAACTAGCCTATAACCTTTTTTATTCTTATGGGTTTGTGGAGTTGGCATTTCACACAACAAGCTAGTTAGTTGGTGACATTATATCTGATCAATTACCAGTAATAGTAGTGGAGAATGTGGTCCATGATCTTTCTTAGGCCACCTTAGCTTTCAACTCTGTGTGCAGCTTGAATTATTTCCACTCATTCTGCTGGCTATTAAAATAAAAATATCTTTCTGTCAATCATTTTGAATAGTTGTCTATTTCTCATCTCAGTTTGTTCAATGCTTTCCTCAGCTTACCTTGAATTCTTGGGGTTCACCCTGACATTGCCTTCAATCATCTTATATAATTCGTCTGATTGATGATAGATAATATGTACTGCAGGCAACCTTGATAGTCCTTCAGCTTTTTGATGCGCTGCTCTGCTCTGGTGTAGTATCTCAAAATCATAAGCTTGTAATTTTAAAGCCCTTTGGGCTAGTTGCCCCTCAGGTTCCAACAAGTTATGGAGCCCATGTAAGGACGAGTGTTTATCACTACTTTGAAGTGCATTTTGAGGATTAAAACTCATAGTTGCTTTCACAAATAAATCACTGCGAGGCACACACTCCTTCATGGTAAAATTTTCTCCTCTGGTGTTTTTGTTTGACTCACATAAACCACTGGATGTTTGTCCCTGTTTTCATCCACTTGGCTCAAAATGGCTCCAATTGCCATCAATGATTCATAAGTTTGATGATGAATTTCCAATCAAAATTTAGGTACTTCAAGACAAGACTGGTCATTGGATTTCAGCGTAATTTGTCAAATGACTTTTTAGTCTTTAGTTTCACGTGAATCATTTTTGGATTTTTTAAGTGTAACAAAGGCTCCACAATTTTTGTGAAATCCTCTATGATTTGGTGATAGTACCCAACCATCCCAAGAAAAACTTGGATATCCCAAACGCTGTTTAATATCAACATCCATTTTATTGCCACAGTCTTCTGATGTTGGGGTTACAGCCCTCTGGAGTTAATAACGACCTAAAGTACACAAGCTCTTTCTTTAAGAAATGGAATTTCATTGGCTTGATTTTCAATTTTGCCATTGCCAGGCAATTGAACGCTTCTTTTAAGTGCTCAAAATGGTCCATCAAAAGCCCTGCTGAATACGTTTATATTGTCAATATACTAAGACACAGGTTAACTTCAGATCACTATATATAGTTAATTGCCTCTGGAAGTTGGCCAGCACGTTATATAATCCCTGAGACATTCTAGTAGGCGAGTAGAGTCCCTGTGTGGTAATGATTGCTTTTTCTTGATTCTTAAAAATCAAATTTGCCAATATCCCGAAATTAAGTCCATCAGCAAAAAGTATTTGGCGTTCCCTAGGCGATTGAGACCGTTTTAATCCTTGGCAGTGGATACTAATTCTTCTTAGTGAGTTTTGTTCATTTGCGATAATCAATCACTACTTGATTTGATCTATCCTTCTTTTTTTACTATAAGGATCAAACTTGCCCATGGACTAAATGATGGGACAAGGAGCCCATGTTCAACAAGCTTACTGGTTTCTTCTCTGATCACAGCTTCAGCACCTCTAGACCTTTGAACAGGTCTCATCCATATTGCCAAATATTCCCCTGTGTCAACCTTGTGGATCACGTTATTCATGCATCCTAGGTCATGCTCACCTGGGCGGAAATCTTCCAATACTTCTCAAATAGATGGGGCACCTCTTCTTGCTGCTGTTTGGATAATTCAGCCAGCTGCTCTTAATCTACTAAGACATTGACACTTTCAGCAGTTTCTGCTATCATCCCATTTCAGTTAAAATTCCATAAAAACATGTAATTTTCTGATCTCTGCCATCATAATAAATTGAAGAAATGTGACGACTTGATTTTTTGCTATCTCTATTAGTTTCTTTACCAGATCAGCTAATAGCATGTTTATTTCTCCATGCTAAGCATAATTTTCCCAGTGCTGCCCATTTTTTAATTCTTAATTTCCTCCATGGACTATGGCTTCTCCATTTAATTGCTCTGGGATCTCGAGTGTTAACCATGCATTAACATTTGCTTGCATCCCAGGCAGTAAAGTTGTAAAAATTTACTGGTGATTGTTATTGGCAAGCAACCTTAAAACCTTTTTACTGCACAGGTTTAGTTTCCTCGTGCACTTTGTCATGTTGTATGTAGAATGAATTATTAATTGATAATAGTATGGAGACTATTTTCCGTAGTTGAATATGAATTATTATATTTTGGCCCAACGCTCAGCCAGTATTGCCATTTAAATACTTGGGATGTCATACTCATAGTGATTCGTTCTCTTGCCCTGTTTAACCTGATCTTTGCTGAGATACCCCGGTGATAGTCTCTTTGGTCCAACACACAGTTGGCAGCTATACCTGATTGTGACTCCTTCTTCTCTAGATCCCCGCTTGGATCTTTACTTTTTCTCTAAGAGTCTTCCAATTATTGCACCCAACAATAATATTATTAAGATCAGCACAATGGAAGCTGATGATAGTTTACTCATTAAACTATATCCTGGAAGAACAACTTAGAACTATATCTCTGTAATATGATCTAATTATCTGTTGTATTCTCTCCTGTATTATCTGTTTTTATTATAGTTAATCCTAGAAAAATTATAGTGGGGAATTCAGCTGTCTAACCCTCAGTTGACACCTCTTCAATGAAACGGCAGCCAATGCCATTGAATCACCCATCGTTGTCTTGGCAGCAATGGTCTTCCCCATCCTGGCTAGGATTCCATTGTTGGACATCCTCGAGACCTAAAACAGAAAGAGTCAGAAAACGTGTCCCTAATGTTTTCCTCTCAATCCAAGCAAACCAACCATATTTGGCTAGCGACCTGCTTAGGTAATGAGACTTATTACCCATTAAGGCAGGTCACACATCAATCTGTCAATTCACTGGTTGCAGGTGGCATCACTTGCCTTGCAACTTGCTATTCGTTCCCAATTAGTCAGTTATGAAACCTGACTGATCCCAATCAGTACACCTGATAGTTAATCACTTTCAGATGCCCCTATTTTGTTGGCAACCCTGCCTGATGAGATATTAAGTAATTGTCCGGATTGATCCCCAATGTATATGACCAGGCGAATATCCCAAAATCCCCCAAACATAGTTACTCCAAAACTTGGGCCAACCAATTTCCAATTTACCTCACGTTAGGGAATTTTCCCCTAGCGATTCCTGGTAATCTAGCAAGCTGGGAATATGGGCAAAATCCCAACACATCCCCCCTCTTGCCTAGATTTCCAGTGAGAAAAGGACCGGGTCATGAGAACACCGCTTTGGACTCTTGGTCAAATAATTCATTGGTTTAAGTGGAGTACACTCATCAATACTCAATGCTTCTTGGGATGACCTTTGGCATACAGCGTTCTTCCTCTTCCTCCTTGCTACCACCTTCTTAGAGCGCGATCCCCACAATCTACTGTCATGCTGTGCTGATCAATTTACTCATGATGATACTAGTCTAAGGATCCAGTTTTCCCCAATCATGGTATATGACCCGCTGTCATATTCAGGATTCTTGGTCTTGCGTCCTTGATTTCCTGATTTTCTCCTTGTTCTAGACAGGAGACTCTTGACTTCAATGTTCATTTCACAACTCAATTAAAGATACTTATTCTTATTCGCCCTGGTTATACTCTCATAACCTCCTGGCTCAAGTCATTCCTAATTCTTCCCTTGGAGAGCTTATCTACTAATTTTAAAATTAATTTCTCCTAAATTGGAGCTTAATGGATTGTAGAGTGCATAATGTCAACTTCTATATAAGTCTGACATCTCCCCTCTCATCCAGCTCATATGTCAAATTCCAAGTTGTGATACCAGCAGCTTCTAAATAGTTTGTCTGATCAAGACCTCCATCTCTTCCAGCAGATGAGTCGGATTGCTCAGTGGAACCTCTTCTATGGTCCTTTCAGGACTCATACGCCTAGTCTGGTTCCAGCGGCTAGTCCTTCCATTGAATTACTGGAAATGGTAACTAATTCCTCCAAAACCAGGCTTGTGATCATTTAGAACAACTCTCGGCCAATTCTTCCTCTGCTGTCAATTCCAGAGTTGGACTTTAAAACTCTCCTGGATTCAGCTCCTTTTGCTGATGCACTGACCATTGTCGTAGATGCTCCAGAGATTATGCCATTTGCTCCTGATAACTCATTTCTTGCTGGGTCAGACCTACTTCTTGAGTTTCTTTTTCTGACTCAGACAATATTACAAACCCGCTGTTCTGGCTACCAAGCTCACCATCAGTAACAGTATTCACTTTGAGCTCCTCAACGCTGAACTCCAGGCCCAAGTCACTGAGGCTTTTTCCCTAGCGCTGAAACCCTTTGATATTGATAACATCCTGGATCATGATAATGCCACTTATGCTCTTCACTTTGCTGGCCAAGTTATATAAAGTTTATCCATGAAGCTTCCAGCATCGCCTGGGTTCCAGCATTCATTCAGCTTTAGCTTCCAAGAATCCCATAGTCATTGCTTGCAGGATGCAATCTGCTCCCTGCATGACTATCTCTTTGCAGGCACTTCTCATCGGTATCTTCCACTAATGGCATTGATAGGGGGCATGATTTGGCAACTCCCATCAAGCATCCCTTGTTTGTTGCTGGCCCACATGTCCGGTGTTCTTGATGAAGCCCGTCATCAGGCGCTCAAGACTAATCTTACAGCTCTGGTGCCTTATCAGGATTACTCAGGGCTATTTGCTGATTGCCTCTTCTTATAATGTTGCTTTCCTCCCCGCTCCAGGATTTCACAATTGGCTTCATCCAACATCTCAATTTCCCTTCCCCTAGTCACTTTCTCATAGGGCTCTACGTCCACTCAAAGAACATGATTTCATGTAGGTTTAGCCCTCGCTAGCATCCATTCTCACATCAATTTCAACGGGCTGTTCATTCTTACCACGATCCATCCTCATTCCCCCAAGAGGTGACATAGGCGGAATCATCCCTGTGTTGAGGACAATTTTTTCAATTTATTCGAGGTATGCTGACCAGGGGACAGACAGTACCAAATAACAACATTCAAAATGACAAAACAAAACTACTAACCAGGTAGGAAGCAGAAACCGCTAACCCACCATGGCAGAGGGTGAGGAGGGGTCGGGGGTTGGTTTTCAGAAAGACCCACCTCAATCAAGGGATTTTGGTTACAGTACCGGATCAGAGCAGAGAGCCAGGGTGTTGGGCCTTCCACATAGTGGGGGTGGAGGTCAGCGTAGTAGGAGTTTTCCACTTCCTCATCAAGATAATGACGGTAAAGTGTTTCAACAAAAGCTGCAAGGAGAACTTCAGCTTCTTTGCGGGCATTCAGGAAGTTGGGTGAAAAGGGAGATACTGTGGCGGGTGATTTTGGCTGAGGGGTTGAATGAAGCAAGCGTTGCGACATTCATAACAGCAACTTCAGCATCATTGAATAGTTTTGATATTTCACTGCAGGGAGACTCAGGGAAGTCGGCGGGGAAGAAAAGGGTGGGCAGGCCATGCTGGAGCTGAGCCGCTGACTGGGCCACCGCGGTTCATAGTTTCAGGCACTGAGGAGAGGCCACCGCAGCTAAGGCGAGCTGGTGGTCACTTTGGAAGGGGGCTGTATTGGACAGAGGAGTGAAATGGAGAGGGGCAGGGGTTTCATCAAAGTCAGGAAGGAAAAATTCTGCCCGACCATAATCGCCTTGGCAGAGAGGTTGACCTGTATGCTTACTAATGAGGACATTACCTGATTCGTCAGTCTCAGCCAATAGATCCCATGGATTTTGGTTCACTGGAATATTGGCGTTCGAATTCAGGTGGGTAGGATTAAGCTAATGGGCGGCTGCTTGGGTGCAAACAGTGGTCCAAGCATTGCTCTGATTGGCTGGGGTAGATTTAGGTGGGAGAGTGAGGCTGGAGGTTTTGGGGGGGCTGATTTTCCATGTGGGCCCACTGAATGAGATTGAAGGGTGGGAGGGGGCAGCAAAGCGCCCATACTGAACCTCCAGAGGGGGGCTCAGAAGCCGCAGCAGCGGACTTAGCCTGAGGGCACACTTTTTTTGCATGGTTGAGGCCAAAGCAGAGGGAACAAATCTGCCTACCATTATTGACCCGAGCTCAAAAGAAATGATCAGGCGCTGCAGCCACACTAGCGTGGAGTGGGATTTGTTGGGCTATGGTAGGGTGGTGTGGTATGATGGTGGCTGTTGCACGAGGAGCAGAAAGGCGCTCCGCACCAGACGGAATGGCAAAGATGAGGTTGGGCTGAGTGCCATAAGCCATGAGCCCCGCGACCAACTGGTCATACAAAACCTGGGGTGGAAGGTGGGATGGGAGATTTGCAAAGGATACCATTAGCGTGGTGTCTGAAGGGAGGCGAGTACAGGTTGTAAGAATGGGGTTTTTTTTGTAAATTAGAGGAGTTTGTGCTGCCGCTTCAGCATCCTCCTCAGATTGGAACCCAACGTCAAAGTAGCCCTTAAAAGGGCGGAAGTTTATAAAGCCAGCTGGCGCAAAGGCTGCAGTGGCTAGGTCAATAATTGCCTTATTGGCATATGGGAACAAACGCCCCTAGTCCACTCTGAGGCAATAGCGAATGGCGGAGCGAGGGAGGGCGAGAGGATGGGGGCGAGAAGGGTGGACGCGCGCCAGGTGGAGCGCTAAGTCCTGTGGGGGGACAAAATGGTTGGAAGCAGTGGGCGGGCTGTTTGAGCCCATCTAAACGCGCTTGCCCACAGGACGGAAAACGCTAGGTGGGGGTGCACTGCTGCCCCACACTGGGGTGGCAGGTGGCGGAGCCAAGGACATCAAAGAATAGGTTTGGGCAGACGGCTGTGGATAAATAAAACTTAGATTTATTATTGCTCAAAAGTGATTTAGCGAAGCATGTGTATCGAGGACAATTAATAAAAAAAATTATAAAATTTATATTAGTTTTTTCTCTGTGCGGTTTATAATCTTTTTTCCCAATATCTATTATCAATGTTTTATCTTTATTCTTCTTTTTTCCATGGGACTTGACCTTATTTTGGTTCAGCAGTCCATATTTTCATATTTTTCCCCCAAACTGGGTCTTAGTACTTAAACCTGCTAGTTTTCTATGGTTCAGAGGTCCCTTCTTAAACTTAACCATCTAGATTGGTTCAGAGGTCCTTTTTGGACTTGACTTAATCATCAGTACATGGCCAACTTAATGGTTCATTGGTCCTTTGGGAACTTTTTTATTTTTTTCATCAATCCATCGCTTCAGATACTTAGTGTGGACTTGATTAACAACTCTTCCATCCAAGAGATTCTTGATGTAATAAGCATCAGTCACCATCTTGGTAATAACCTCAAACAGACCTGACCACAATGCATCTAGTTTGTTTCTTCTTCCAAACTTATGCATATTGCAATAGGCAACTTTTTCCCCTATTTGATATTCTGCTAAGCCAGTCAATTCTTATCGTCTGTCAATTTCACTCATATTCTTTTCTTCAATGTAGTATCAGAAGCTTGCAATTGCATATCAATCAGGATATTTTTCAGTCAGTTCAAATATTGCTCAATACTCATCCCTGACGTAGGTTCCACCACCAAATATAAAATTGGTGGCAACGCGGACTTTCTCCCATACAACAACTCAAATGGTGTCTTTCCCATCGCCGTATGATGACTAATATTGTAGGCAAATGTCACCAAACTCAAGTAAATTTCACACAAAAAAGTTCTTCCTACGACTAGCTTCCTTAGCATCGTGGCCAGCGTTTCATTCACCCATTTTATTAGTCTGTTTGTCTCCAGCCAGTAAGGTACTGACATGACTCCTCTGATCCCCATTATCTCATTCAATCTCAGGATCACATGAGATATGAAGTTGGTCCCATTGTCGCTAAGCAGGACCTGCAGACATCCATGTCGGTATACTACTTGTCCAGGATGAACCTCGCAGTACTGGTAGCATCTACTTTTGTTAGGGCCTTCATCTCAACCCATCTTGTTAAATGGTCGATGGCAACTATAATGTACTTGACTACACCTGTGCTCATTGTCAGCGGTCCCATCATGGCAATGGACACCATGTGCCAAGCTAACCCAGGGCGGACCAGTCAGTATCCAGTTGTATTCTTATGTGGTTTGTGCAGCTGGCACTCCACGCAACAAGCTAGATAATCCGCAACATCATAGTTGATGGATTCCCAGTAATAGTACTGGTGAATATGGTATGTTGTTTTCCTCAGGCCTCCATGCCTGACAACCTTGTGAGCTTCTTGCACTATAGCTGCTCTTTCTGACAGTTTTGGGAATAATATCCACTTCTCATTGATCATCTTAAATACTTGTCCATCCATGGTCTCAGTGTTTTCTATCACTTTCTAATGTGTACCTTGGATTTCTCGGGGATAATTCCCAATTTTTCCGTTGACCATTCTTTGGAATAGCTCATCCGCCTGCGGGTATACCATCTGGACCATTGGTAACCGCGATAAGCCATCCGCGTTCTAGTGAGAAGATTCCACTTGGTGGACAATCTCATAATTATAAGCCTGGAGCTTTAGTGCCCATCAGGCCAGTTGTCCTTCTGGCTCTCTTAAATTGTGCACTCAATGCAGTGAAGAGTAGTCCATTACCACCTTAAAGTGCGCTCCATGGATGTACACCTGAAACTGCTTGCATTTGTAAATGACCGCAAGGCATTCACGCTCAGTCACAGTGTAGTTCCTCTCAGCAGCTGAGAGTTTCTGGCTCACATATGCCACCGGTTGTTCATCCCCAAGTTCATCTACTTGACTTAATACTGCACTGATCGCCATCAACAAAGCATCATTTTGAATAATAAGCTCCTGATCGAAATTCAGATATTTCAGAATCAGAGAATCTATTAAATACTGGCGTAGCTCATTGAAGGAGTCCTGGTCCTCTTCATTCCATATGAATCCTTTTTTCAGATCCTTCAATAAATGGAATAATGGCTTGGCTATTTGGGCAAGGTCCCAAATAAATCTTCTATAGTATCTGATCATCCCAAGTAACACTTGGATGTCTTAGACACTATTTGGTACAGCCATCTGTTCTATGACTGCTATCTTCTGGGTTTGCAGCTGCAATCCACTGGAGTTAAATGAATCCTAGATATTCCAACTCTTTCTTAAATAAGTGGCACTTCCTTGGCTTGATCTTCAGGTTATCCACAGACAGTCGCTTGAATACTTCTTCCAAGTGGTGTAGGTGATCAGTAAACGCCCTACTGAACACGTTTATATCGTCCAGGTATACCCGGACACATGACAACTTCAAGTCGCTCAATATCACATCCAGGGCCCTCTGAAACGTTGCAGGCGCATTGCATAGACCCTGGGGCATACTCGTCAGTTGGTATAGCCCCTGCGTGGTAATAAGCGCGCATTTTTCCTGGTTTTCCTTTGGCAAGTCGATCTGCCAATATCCTGAGATCAGATCCATCACAGAGAAATACTTCGCTTCTCCTAAATGATCTAGCACATTGGTGAATCGCTAGGGGATACAATTCCTTCTTCATAATTTTAATCAGCCTTTGGTAGTCAATCACCACTCAGTTGGATCCTTGTTCTTCATGATTAGAATCAGATTCGCCCAGGGACTTGATGATAGAACTAGAAGCCCATGCTTCACTAGTTTGCTGATTTCATCCTCCACTACTGCTTCAGTGGCTTTCAATCATCAGATCAGTCTCATTATTATTGGCCAATTTCTCCTAGTGTCAACCTTGTGGATCACATCTCATGCGCATCCCAAATAATGGTCATCCTGAGCGAACACTTCCTGATACTCTTTGAATAGTTCAAGCACCTCTTCCTGCTAGCCTTCTAACACATCATTAAGCTTCTCTCAATCAACCAATAGGTTGATGCTTTCAGTTACCTCAGCTGGTAATCCCATTTCATCCAGAGTCCCAAAATCGTGGAATCTCCTCAATTTGGCCATCAAGATTTCTTGTCATTTCTTAGATCCAAAACTCATAAACCATAAAAATCAATACTTTATATGGTTTATAAATTTTTGTATTTTTCTTTTGCAATGGGACTTGCAACCTACAAAAAGGTTCAGAGGTCCTTCTTTCCCCCTTCATCCAAACTGGGTCCTAGGTACTTAAACCTACCAGTTATCATGGTTCAAAATCTTATCCTCTTAAGATTTAACCAACCATTTGGTTCAGTGGTCCTCTTCTAGGTCTTGACCAAAATCTCAGGACATAACCATTTAATAGTTCAGAGGTCCGCTGGGAACATTACAACTATTTTTTCTTAGGCTCAGTACTTCCAATATTGACCTTCTTTACTATATGACCAGCAAATCTGTTTCTTCACATATAGGCTATACTTGCTGACTTTTGGCAATACTCTTGAATATTAGGCCTTTATTCCCGACTGGTTATTCGTCCAACAGGTTTTAATTTCATCTCATATTTGGCAACTGATGCTTTTGGATCCTCTTATCTCATGTGCCAACAGTTTTGTCTGATTATTCAGTTCATTTTTCTTCTGAAAACGACTTTTGGCATTTATTACTATCCTTAATTACACAGGTCGTTCTGGCCTCTTTAGCTTAATCCAATTTCTCCTGAATTGATGAACTCGTCTCCAGTAACTTTTGATCATTAGTTGAGTGTTATTGAGTCAAACGATTTTCTCCACTATCTTAGATCAAAAGTTTCCTGTTTTGCCTTTGTATATTCATTGGTATAGCAATCCTATACTCAGGATTGATTGCTTCCTATTTCGTCCAATGCCTCATCTAGACACTCTCTCTGCAGGACTATTTCCAGCGGACCAAATTTCAACCTGAGTTGGCCCTGCTGATTCTCTTCATCTCAAGTAGATGTCCGGTGGAACTGGTTTCCTTGCAGCTCTAAATAGTTCCATATCTAGGCTGCAAGTCCTTTTCCCTGAACTTGAGTATCTTCATTTTGCTTCGTGGTATTCAGATTTCATAACAGATTGGATTTGAAGCTTCTATTTGGGGCATCAAATATTGCTCCCAAAACTTTCAAATTATTTACCATTTGCAAGGTAGTTATTTTCCATTGCAAACGTGGAAGACATCATGCGATGCAAATCATGATAGGGCCAAAGGGCCACTTGCAAGGGGATTCTGTCAACAAAGTCGTCCAATACTTTTGCTCCAACAAGGATCTGCGTCTCTTGGTAAAACCATTCTGAGAATCTAGCTAAAGACTCATCTTTATGGAACTGGATTCCCATAAATTACTGCTTGCATTTTGACATGTGCATCGAACTCCTGAACTCTTTCATGATGGCCGCCTTTGCCTCAGCATATGACCAGCTGTCCCCCTCCAGGTGAGGTAACACTAAGTTCTGACAGTCGGTGTCTAGGCAATTCATGACCATCAACGCCTTTTGACAATCCCTGTAACCATTCATGGTCATGTCAAACAGTCAGAAAAATGCTGGGGCATTATCCTGATGGAACGTTGGCAATTTTGGCGTTTCCTTAAATTCCTCTGAGTTATTTATGGTCAATTCTCTCGGTTCAGCCACTCAGCTAACTTAAGGAGTGACTTCAGGCGTCATCTCCAAAATGGCAGCAAAAGTGGGTGGCATGTTCCTTGAGGTATTTGTTTTCCCAAGTATTGTGTGAGGACTTCTTTCTTTGGCATCGCTTGCCATATTGAGCTCATAAGCACATTTGTGAGCTTTAGTTCCTCCACTTGTTTGATTAATCTCTCTATATCCACACCAAAATAGCTCAAACAAACACAATCCGCTTCTCGCTCTGTTTTCAGGTATAAGACCTCTTGAACGAGGTCTCCTTCTTTCTTCTTCAAAGAAATTACTTTCTTAAGTAACTCGTTCCCAAAGCTTGCTACATTATCTATCCCTTCCTCCACCTTGGCGACTCATTCTTCCAAGGCTGCAAACTCCTGATGTTCCATTGAGTTTAGGGCATTCTGGTTCACAGTGGCTAACTTGGTCCACAGTTTGTGTAACTCGTCTTTGTACAACATTTTTATAAATTCTTCTACTCAAATACCCCTGTAGTGAGCACTAACTTGTAAACATTTAATGGTGGCTGTTATTGGCAAGCAACATTAGTAACTTTTTTACTGCACAGGTTCAGTTTCCTCGTGCACTTTGTCGTGTTTGTAAGTAGAATGAATTATTAACGATAATAGTATGGAGACTATTATCCATAGTTGAGTATGAATTAATTATATCTCGTCCCAAAGCTTGTCCAGTATTCCTGATTATATACTTGGGATGTCATACTTGTAGGGATTTGTTCCCTTGCCTTGTTCAACCTAATCTTCTCTGAGATACCCCAGTGACAGTCTCTTCAGTACAACACACAGTCAGCAGCTATACCTGATTGTGACTCCTTCTTCTCTAGATCCCCGCTTGGATCTTTACTCTTTTCTCTAAGAGTCTTCCAATTATTGCACACAGCAATAATATCCTTAAGAACAGCACAATGGAAGCTGATGATAGTTTACTCATTAAACTATATCCTGGAAGAACAACTTAGAACTATATCTCTGTAATATGATCTAATTATCTGTTGTATTCTCTCCTGTATTATCTGTTTTTATTATAGTGAATCCTAGAAAAATTATAGTGGGGAATTCAGCTGTCTAACCCTCAGTTGACACCTCTTCAATGAAACGGCAGCCAATGCCATTGAATCACCCATCGTTGTCTTGGCAGCAATGGTCTTCCCCATCCTGGCTAGGATTCCATTGTTAGACATCCTCGAGACCTAAAACAGAAAGAGTCAGAAAACGTGTCCCTAGCGTTTTCCTCTTGATCCAAGAAAACCAACCATAATTGGCTAGCGACCTGCTTAGGTAATGAGACTTATTACCCATTAAGGCAGGTCACACATCAATCTGTCAATTCACTGGTTGCAGGTGGCATCACTTGCCTTGCAACTTGCTATTCGTTCCAAATTAGTCAGTGATGAAACCTGACTGATCCCAATTAGTATACCTGATAGTTAATCACTTTCAGATGCTCCTATTTCGTCAGCAACTCCTCCCAATGAGATCTTAAGTATTTTTCCGGATCAATCCCCAACAGATATGACCAGGCAAATATCCCAAAATCCTCCAAACGTAGTTACTCCAAAACTCAGGCCAACCAATTTCCAATTCACTTTGCCTTATAGAATTTTCCCCTAGCGATTCCTGGTAATCTAGCAAGCTGGGAATATGGGCAAAATCCCAACAGATTTTGTTTGTCATTTTCATTATTAGGGGGATCCCATGATTTTCCAGGATCTCCCTCTGCATTTCTCTCCATTTTTTGCCCAACTAACTTATACTGGATGGGAATGGTGCATCATTGTAAATCAAATTAACAATATTGTTCTTCTTAGTTAGTGGCAGCTCCCCTTGCTGATGATATACTAAGGGCAGGGTCTGCCCAAAATGGTCAGTGTATTCTTCTAAAAATTAAATCTTACTCCATGTTTTCTAAGGAACTCCATTATGATAAGATATCATGTTTCTAGCTTGCCAACATGAGGCGTGAGCTAATACCATAAGTGAACTGAACCAGGATGGCATTGCACTGTACGCTCCACAGGATATTGTCATGTATGGTCCATCAATTCTGTGTTACTTCCAGTGTTTTAGGTCCAGCAAAATCTTTTGGCGACTCACCAATTTGGTAAAAACTAAAATATGGGAACTCCACTTTTAATGATTGCCTTCACTCTTACTTAGTTAACAGTGATATCTGCATAGGTACACTCAGAATATTTTAATAGTGTATTTACTGATTAAATTGTGGAATCATTTGCCAAACTGAAAGAAATAATTAATTATTCTGAGAGGCAGGGAAAGATTCCTTGATTGTAAAAATTAAAATATATACTTTTCCTCATCTAGACTTGTTTTGAGTAACTCCTGGTTCTTGGTGAATTTAATCTTGTCCGCTTGCTAACAATCATACAGTTGATCTACTTCCTTCATGTTTGAGGTCAAAACCCTTCATTTTGGCTTGAGTGATGGCGTTCACGTCCATGTTAACAACCTGATATAGTGATTCAGTTGTTTCATCATCTATGAATAAATCATAAATGTCTATATCATCATACATAATATTGGGAGGAACAGGTTTAACTGTAGTTCCAGATTGTTCCATCTCAAGACCATGGGAACTTTTCTTGACTCCTGATTGCTTTCATTCTCCTTCGCCTGGACTAAGGTGACCTGCTCCTTGGGCTTCCTTCTCTAACATTAAGGCTGTGTCCAGATTTACCACACTGGTGGCAGCGTATCTGCATCTTGTCAGCTTACTTTCATACTTAGGCCTTAACTCCTTAAATGACTTGATTTGCTTTAGCCTTATTTGTGTTATTGAATTTACATATTTTGGGCTTGAGTCTGAATTATTTTTATTTCTCAATTTGGGACTTCAAAATTGTTTCCTAACATCTTCAAATAATCCACCATTTGAGATGTGGACATTTGCATTACTAACGCTGAAGCCATTTTCTGGTACAATCATAGTAGGGCCATAATTCCGTCAACTCGCATTTCAGGCATAAAAATCTATAAGCACTTTCACACTACTCAGAATCTGTGATTCTTGGTAGAATCGGTCTGCAAAAGCTTCTAAGGTCTCATCTTTTCATAACTGAATTCCCATAAATTCTTGCTTGTAGTTAGACACCCGCAAGGGGATTCCAAATTCTAGCATGATGGCCTCTTTGGCCTCCTGATAAGACCAATTATCCCCGTTTAGATGGGGTAGCACTAGATTCTGACAATCTGTGTTCAGGGAGCTCATGATGGTCACTGCCTTTTGTCTGTCACTGAAACCAAACATCATCATCTCAAATAGTCAGAAAGTTTCAGGGGCTTTATCCTGATGGAATTTGGGTAAATTTGGTGTGCTTCAAAATTCATCTGTGGCTCCACTGGGAGGTGAATCCTATCCAACAACTCTATTATCCATGTGATTAACTTTGGAAGTCATCTCCAAGATTGCTCTAAATGACCCATGCATATCTTTGGGCGGGGTTTTCCCAACTGGAGTTGCAGGCGTTTTTTCAGCTTCTCCGCCTCCATTTGTATACATTTTGCAATTATGTTTCTCCCTTTCTTATATAGGCTTTAATTTTCATGCTACTTCTTTAGTAAGCTAAAAAATGCATTCTCAGTCTGCCTCTCACTTGATCTTCTGAAACAGTATTTTTTTAATCAATTCACCCTCCTTGCGCTTCAAGGAGTTGACTTTTCCACAGAGTTGTTGATTTCCCCACTCGTTCAACCTCTTCCTCAGCCTTCATCACCCGTTCTTCTAATGAAGTGAAGTCAACTGTGATGCTAAGTTTTGTGCGTCCTTGGTGATGGTTTCAAGCTCTGTCAAGAGCTTGTGTAGTTCATATTTATATACATGTTATATTTGATCTTCTTATAAAATTTGGCTAAACTCAATACCTGTTGTATTGAGCGCCAATTGTTAAAATTTTAGGAGCTTAAAACCTTTATTGAGTTCTAAACCATAAAGTTTGAAATTTGATTCCTTATTATGATTATTACTCGCTTCTGCTATCCTAATTTAACTGCAAAGATTCCTTGTACATGCGTTGTAAATTATTACACTAGTAGATTAGAATGTGCAATAGTAATATGAAGACCACTATTCTATTTGAGCTGATAGCCAATGTAATGATTAAGTCCAACTCCAACTTGGTACTTGTCCTAACATTGATTTCTTCTAGATTGATAGGTACTTTTTCCCTAATCTGTGTGATAAGGCTTAACCTAGGTACGGTTCAGAGGCTTCTCTTCCATTTCATTATGCAGAGTCCACTGAGATAACTATGCTAAAGACAAATGATCTTTGGGTTCTTCCTTCTCTATTTACAAGAGAAACAATCTAATTATAAAAGTATTTTAGCTTTCACTTTTGTATTCTTTATTATATAAAATAAGAGGGATTATAGGGAATTTGGCGCACTTCCTTCAGTTAGCACAACTATTAGGAACGGCGGCAATTGCTAATGAACTAACCCTCCATGACCGCTTAAAACAATGAACTTCCTCACAAAATATAATTGGGTTCTCTCCCCTACTTTGCTGCAACCTCTTTTGATTTAAAACAAGAACGTATCCCAACGTCCTCGTTCATCTCTCATCAAATTTACCCTAATCTGGTAACAACCTACTTAGGTAATGGGACTCTTATCCATAAACAAAAATTGTAATCCAGAAAAGGTTAACATATAAGTTGCTCTATGACAGACTGCATTACTCGCCATAAACTCATAATCTCTTTAGTTAATCAGCAATTAAACATGATCAACTCCTAAAAGTCAATTAAGTTACTAATAATGAGATTGACGCCCTAGTCACTTGTTTATTGTTGGATCATCCCAGCAAAACAATCATCTACCCGAAAGATCATAATCTGGCTAATCAATGATATTTGCTGGAATATTCCAGACAGTAGTTATTATATAGAAATATAATAACTCCAACATCTAATAGCTGGATGAATCCCCTAGTGGACAAGCAGATTAATTATAAATAATGAAGCTAGTAAATATGGACAAATCTTAATAGCAGGTAAAAAATACTAGCTAACCTAGGTGAGTATGGTATAAATATAAGCTGTTCATAATGGTGTTGACAAGGTGATTTCTCCTGAGTAAATTATTGAATTGGTGATTGAGGATTGGTCAAGGCGATATTGCCTTAAGGTTGATAATTCCAGGCCTTCAGCCTAACAAACTTTTAAGTGCCAGTGATATATATTAATGGTGCATTCAGCGCATCTCCTCAACAATGCATCTCTTAATAAAATATGGGATAAATTTAAATAGGCGATAATCAAAGTGGTAAGCTATTTGAGAACTAAAAAGCCAAGCCTTCCTCCTCATTGGGGCAAGGCCTGACAGTACCCCTCCAATCCTCAACTGGGGGGACAGTGGCATCACCCAGGTTAAATGAAAACATCCATCAAATTATCCTGAGTATATTGGCTGAAGCCTATCTGGCGTTTCTAGGGACAATATTCTTAGTTAAGTTAATCCAAAAATTTAAAATTGGGCGGTTTGGTTTTTAAGGTGATGTGGCGCCAAATTTCATAGGTTAAACTCTCGGAGTTTTGGTTCCAGTTGTGTTAATAATTTGCTTTGACTTTATGACTCATATTTGGCCCACTTCGACAGTCTTTTATAAAATTTGGTTTTGCTATCAGTTGGGGTACCAGAAAAATGGAATCATGTGGTCAAGGTTTAGAATTATACTGCTGTCCATAATCATGGGTTAGATTTACAAGGTTTTTACAAAGTGTCTGAATCATAAGTTGGGTTAGCCTCAGGATGCATAACAGGTGGTTTAAGTTCAAAATAAATTTGCCACTACATATAAGATTTAAAGGCTAAAATCTAAGTTGGATTTGGTGAGACACTTTGGGTGGTCAATGCCAAATCTTGTTTATGTGACAGCCCCCTTTAGGCCAAGTTTTTGGGTATTGACCACCAGGTCAGCATTGGGTGGATTACTGAAGGGATTTGCCTGGTCATCTTGAAAAATCATTTGACCCTTCAAGTTAGGTGGGTCATGTGTCTTGAGATGTTAAATAGTAGATGTGAGACTTGATATGTTAGCAAACCCCAAGTAATAAATGATATGTTTAGAGCTAGGTAATTGGTAAATGGGTGCCAATTTGGTCTTGGCATTTGACTCCACTGGGCCAGCCAACTCCCCTGGACTATAGAGACTCTTTTCAGGGGGGCTGATGTGGTGGCAGCAACCCCCAACTCAGCTAGTTCAAGCGAATTGGAGTTGTTGTTCTTGCCTTGTTACCAGGGTCATCTTTAAGGACGGGGTCTAAAGCAAACATAGTATAAAACAGAATGGTGGGGTGCGTGCCTTAGTCTCAAGGGCGCTCAGCTTGGTTAACCTGAGGGGTCTGTTAAGATTTTAGTTTCCTGTTAAGAGGAATAAATGAGGTGCTGAGGTATCTGGTTCATCTAGCTTGTCAGAGCAGCTGTGAGTCTCAGCTTCAGGAAGCAGGTGTTGATTCAGATGGTTGGGTTGTTTGCCTCACTTGGCTTGTTGGGTGGTTCTGGCACAGATGCACAATTAAATTTGGGGTTTCCTTGTTGAGCTTCAATAGCTCCGTTGCTAGTGCCAGATCAAAGTGGATTATGGCACAGAGTAATGGAAAGGGCACTGGAGCATTTGTGTTACCTTGTCAGCGTCGCAAAAGTGGAAAACGTTGGTGCAGGTAGATGAGAATGGCGCCAATGAGTTTAGTTGGGTTATTTTAAGTTTATTACTAGAAATTTGATGAGTTTTGGTGCAAGGAAATGATAAGAACTCTGAGGCATTGGGGTTAGTTACTACAACTTTGGCGTCAGAAACACGCAAAGATTTAGTCCAGGGAACCAGAGGTGGCGATGAGGCACATGGGTTGTCTGCTTCGACGTTATCATCAAAAATGCACAGGTCTTCAGCGCAGAGAACCAAAGCGGTGAAATTATGTGGTTCAGCTGCTCCTTTTGTCTCATCAAGTGTAACAGACCGAGGTTCTAGGGACTTACCCTGGGTTTCTTATGAGGTAGAGGTTATAATTTGCAGTGCTCCTTAAGGAGTGGCTCTATCATTAGAGCAAAAGTATCCTGATTTATAGCGTCATAGTTCATATCAAGTTCTTCCTTACCCACTTTGTGATTATTAAATCTGTATCCAACCTTTACCATTCATTTAGCGGTCTCTTCAGAATAATCCTAAATGAGCTCAAATTAATTTGAACACCATTAGAAGTCACACATCATTTGACTTCACAGCTCACCTCCTTCATGGTAGTTGTCATTGTTGCAAGTTACCTGTGGTCCATATTGCCATAATCTTTATGTTATTCTGGTAGAGTAAGCTCATTTAAACGTTAAGGGGTAGACCAGCTTATATCTAAAAGGTAGAAGAGTTCTTTCTTATCTGTCCTCATACTGTCCTGATTTTTAAAGTGGGCCATCAGCGTGCAACCATTTTTGGTATTGCTTTACTTACTTGCGTGAAGTTGAGGAGTGGTAGCGTAGCAAGGTGGTTCCTGCTCCACTTTGGGTTGGGCTTTGATTTAAACAGGTTTGAAACCAGCACAGGAAAAAAAAACTTGGCGTGGTATATTTGTCCCAATGTTGACCTGCCTCCTTTACTCTCTCTACTTGCGTGAAGTTATGTACTACCAAATAGCCCACATAAGGTTCCCTGACAGGATCACCAGAGTTGAGTTTTTATTTAAATTATATAGAAGGAAAGTCCTTGGAAGGCTACACAATTATTAGTTGCTATTAGCACCAGCGTGAAATTTCTAGTAGACCTTAAGTTTTAGGGCAATCATTTGGCAGCTTCACAGTACTAAGGCAAAATCACTAGCTAGAAAAATAGGCGATAGTAGGGAGAAATCGTCTAAGCTGGTCAGGATGGGGTTGTCAAGGAGATTTCTCTCAAGTAATATATTAAAATGGTGATTATGGATTGAGTGAAGTGATAATTTAAGGGCCTTCAGCTTAACAAACCTTTGAGCGCTAATAATATAACTTGATAGTTTAATAATTGCATCGCCCCAACAATCCATCTCTTAATAAAATTTGGGCTAGTTTAAATAAGCAATAAATAAATTGGTAAGCCTTTGAGAACCCAAAGTTGAGGATTCCACATTAGGGTGAAGCTTGACAGAGGGCTTATCTGTTGTTATACATATGATAAAAAATCTGTCTCTGGATTTGATGGATTTGATGGATTTGATGAAGACTGCACCACTGACAGATACTCTAAGTTTGGGTTTCTCTGGCGCTCAGCTTTAATCTAGGCCACTAGGGACATATGAGAGGGAGCTATAGCTGGTTCCTTAGGATCATTTGGATTGTTACCGCTCTCAATAATTCTATGTGACATATTCATCCTTACACTCCTATTCTACATTTCACTCTTCCACTTCCTCTGTCTCATATTCTTCCTCTTTATCTTCCTCTATTTTCTCTTATGCCTCTGGTTTGAAAGCCCGTGGAGGATGATAACTTGAGATAAATGTACCCTGGATGTACAATTGCAAAGTTTAACTGGTTTAGAGTATACAAATTGAAAGAAATGCGAAAGGAGCCCCCTCTTATGGGGTGCCCTTGGCTGCTAATCATAATCATTAAATGGGTGTACACCGGGGAAAGAGGAGGTGATAAACAGCTTTTATCAAGGTTTCCCGTGTCCCATACAACAGGAAGGTTTAAATGAGAAACCAAACTTGAGTGATCA
Organism: Massospora cicadina; assembly: GCA_022478985.1. NCBI lineage: Eukaryota > Fungi > Entomophthoromycota > Entomophthoromycetes > Entomophthorales > Entomophthoraceae > Massospora > Massospora cicadina. Next base: position 117,851 of record JAKSZP010002843.1, on the reverse strand, counting down.
AATATTTTCCCCAAATCATAAAGTCTTTAAAAGAAAAGTAACTATATCTATGGTATTGAGTTATGTTGTTAGGATTACACCGTTACAAGAGATTTCCATATGTGAATGTGGGTGATTTAGCAGCCACAAAAACAGGCATCAACTATTGAGCTGCGCCACATCATATTAAAGTGAGTGGGAGGGGAGAATTCCTTGTCATTATAAGGTTTCTGTTTCCAATGTCTAATGTTGAGTTAGCACCTTAGAGTGCACTTATCATTTAGGCAATAAGTTTGACCCTTCATCGTCTTAACTTTTATATATTAGGAACTTTGGATTTGATAAAATCTATAAAAAAAACATATAAAATTGATGAATTTTCAGGGAGATAGAACTTTAATATGCAAAATAAAACTCAACACCCTACCATAGACATACAGCTGGGTTTTAAGATTTCTGGGGAGGGGAAAAGTTGCTAGGCTAAATTTTTGATAAGTAAAAGCTGATGATTATAAATACTTTGATTAAGATTTATTCGAGGTATGCTGACCAGGGGACAGACAGTACCGATCACAACACTCAAAACGGCAAAACAAACTACTAACCAGGTGGGAAGCAGAAACTGCTTAACCCACCATGGCAGAGGGTGAGGAGGGGTCGGGGGTTGGTTTTCAGAAAGACCCACCTCGATCAAGGGGTGTTGGTTACAGTACCAGATCAGAGCAGAGAGCCAGGGCGTTGGGGCATCTGCATAGTGGGGGCTGAGGTCAGCGTAGTAGGAGTTTTCCACTTCTGCATCAAGATAATGATGGGAAAGTGTTTCAACAAAAGCTGCGAGGAGAACTTCAGCTTCTTTGCGGGCTTCAGGAAGTTGGGTGAAAAGGGAGATACTGTGGCGGGTGATTTTGGCTGAGGGGTTGAATAAGCAAGCGTTGCGACATTCATAACAGCGATTTCAGCATCATCAAATAGTTTTGAGATGTCACTGCAGGGAGATTCAGGGAAGTCGGGGGGGAAGAAGATGGTGGGCAGGCCATGCTGGAGCTGAGCCACTGACTGGGCCACCACGGTGCGTAGTTTTGGGCAATGAGGAGAGGCCACCGCAGCTAAGGCGAGCTGGTGGTCACTTTGGAAGGGGGCTGTATTGGGTAGAGGAGCGAAATGGCGAGGGGTAGGGGTTTCTTTGAAGTCGGGAAGGAAAAATTCTGCCTGACCATAATCGCCATGGCAGAGAGGTTGACCTGTATGCTTACTAATGAGGATATTACCTGATTCGTCAGTTTCAGCCAATAGATCCCATGGATTTTGGTTCACTGGAATAGTGGCATTTAAATTTGAGTGGGTAGGATTGGGCGAATGGGCAGCTGCTTGGGTGTGAATGTTGGTCCAAGCATTGCTCTGATTGGCTGGCTTAGATTTAGGTGGGAGAGTGAGGATGGAGGTTTTTGGAGGGGCTGATTTTCCATGTGGGCCCACTGAACGAGATTGGAGGGTGGGAGGGGGCAGCAAAGTGCCCCATACTGAACCTCCAGAGGGGGGCTCAGAATTTGCATCAGCGGATTTGGCCTTAGGGCACACTCTTTTGCATGGTCGATGCCAAAGCAGAGGGAACAAATCTGCCTACCATTATCAACCTGAGCCCAAAAGAAATGATCTGGCGCTGCAGCCACACTAGCGCGGGGTGGGATTTGTTGGGCTATGGTAGGGTGGTGTGGTATGATGGTGGCTGTTGCACGAGGAGCAGCAAGGCGTTCTGCACCAGATGGAATGACAAAGATAAGGTTGGCTGAGTGCCATAAGCCATGAGCCCCGCGACCAACTGGTCATACAAAACCTGGGGTGGAAGGTGGGATGGAAGATTTGCAAAGGATACCACTAGCGTGGTGTCTGAAGGGAGGCGAGTACGGGTTGTGGGAATGGGGGTTTTTTTATAAATTAGAGGAGTTTGTGCTGCCGCTTCAGCATCCTCCTCAGATTGGAACCCAACGTCAAAGTAGCCCTTAAAAGGGCGGAAGTCTATAAAGCCAGCTGGCGCAAAGGCTGTAGTGGCTAGGTCAATAATTGCCTTATTGGCATATGGGAACAAACGCCCATAGTCCACTCTGAGTCAATAGTGGATAGCAGAGCGAGGGAGGGCGAGAGGATGGGGGCGAGAAGGGTGGACGCGCGCCAGGTGGAGCGCTAAGTCCCGTGGGGGGACAAAACGGTTGGAAGCAGTGGGCGGGCTGTTTGACCCATCCGAACGCGCTTGCCTGTAGGGCGGAAAACGCTAGGTGGGGGTGCACTGCTACCCCACACTGGGGTGGCAGGCTGCAGAGCCAAGGACATCAAAGAATAGGTTTTTGGGCAGATGGCTGTAGATAAATAAACTTGTTTTAAAATCGCTTAAAAGTGACTTTGAGCGGTTAAAGAGAGTTTTTAAATACTTTGATTAACATTTTGAAAACCAATGTCCCTTTTAGTATTGGTAATCAATTCTTTATTGTTTCTCATAGCCATAATATTGACCAACCTTCCCGCACTATTATTGGGCTAATTTTTGGTAAATTACAAATGTCCATATTCATTTTGGTGCTTTCAGAATTTTTTGCCAGGTTTGATCTCCATTTTTGCCCTTTCCTCTTTAAATTTTTGCACAAATTTTCATTGTTATAAAATTTCCCTTTTTAGGTAGACTTTGAATGAACCACCTGTTAGGGTGAGAAATGGGGCACTTGTTAATTATTTTAAAAAGATCTACACAGAGTTTCCTGATTCTTTTATTAGTACTATGCAGATTTGGAAACCAGGATGAGTTTGGGAGTAGGTGGTGGAAAGTACTATTGGTAGCAGGAAGGGGCTGCAGCTACTCATCTCTCATCCAAGGTAAGCCCTAGGTTGGAGATCTGGATAAAGAGCATATCCTTAGGGTTTAAACTCCTTTTTGTCTTAATGTTGCATTCCCTGTCTAGCTTAATAACTGGAGCCAAAGTTCTTACATGACCACAGCCTATCAATCAAGGTCAATTCAAGTATATCATTGTGGCCATATATCAACCCACTAAGTGGTTGAAGGCAAAAGTGATAATAGTCTTTGGCGCTTTGATTAAGTCTAAGTTTATTATGATTTATTAATCATTGAATTTGATGCTCATAATTCCTAATAATGGATAATGGGAACAGCTTTGCGTCTCATTTGATACCCAATCTTAATCGTATGTTGGGTATTTGAAAGGTATTGTCCACGCCCTACCACTTTGAAACCAATGACATAATGGAACGGGTAAACGGCACTCTTATGAGTATATTATGGAAGTTAAACACAGCCAAACTGGCCACTTGGGATCATTTCTTGAACCCACCTTTTATACATATAATATTACCTTTTGCTCATTGTCAAGGCAATCACCTTCCAGATACTTTGTGATAAGCATCCTAAGCTCCCTCCTATTTAATACTCATTTGTCTTTAAAGAGAATATTATCCAACTAAGTATCTTGATAACCTCATGGTGACTTTAAAGCTACAGAGTAAAACTTAATCCAATGCACTGGCTTGAATTTAATGCTTTCCATTTTGATAACCAGGATTAATAGGCCTCACCTAATTACGCCATAATAAGTTGAGTATTTACTATAACAATCATGGATTTGGATAGACTAAAAACTGAGTCACATATAGAAAGGTCTCATTTAGATTGTATAAAACTTCTACTGACACTTATACTCTGAAAAATCTCACCCAAGGTTACCTTATTAATCAGGTGGATGCTTGGTTCCTATAGAAGTACCAGCAGCCCTTCAGTCTACTGGCCACAGCTCAAAAAGAACAACGTTACCTTAGCTCTTTATGTTCCTTATGATTAATTCAGTGATGGGAAATGTTGTGATTTAGTCTGACCAACCATAAGTATATAACTGTATAATTATAAAATTATATTAACTGATAAATAGAATGACGTTTTGGTTGGGCAGACCACTATGCTGACATTTATTTATGGTTTAGAAACTATAACTATTATCAGGGCTTTTTGCAGATCATATTATCAACCTATATATGATTCTTGCCATCTGGAGCGCTAAACCTAAATCACTAATGTACTTCATTATATCTTGGCCCAGCGGACATTCTCAATTGCTTCACTCATTTATATTATCACTCCATCAACTCAGCGCCACCAAAAAGTTGTTGTCAATAGTGTTACCATTATCCTTAACCAGTTTTCCTTATATATTTGTATAATAGGAATACTACTTGTTGTAAATTTACCTGTGGCCTAAGCATTTTCTTTCCTTAAGTTATAAAAATATGCAACTAGCTGTAAATTTTTAAGTGCTGCTTAGTATTGATAGTGTGCACCTATTGAACCCTAGGAGTTATAGTAGAATATCTGGAAAGGATGACATTTGGAAAGGATATTTTGTTCATGCTGAAGCTTCCAAAGCTTACCAAACCAAGTTTTATGATGTGAGCCCTCAATGTACTGTCAGTATTCAATACTATAATGTATTTTTGTTTCCTACTTCTGATAAAAAAACTACTTGCAATATATAAAGTCTTCTTTAAGTGTTTCCAAGTTTAATGTCATCATGCAGTACCTTGGTAATTGAGTGAAATCCAACCTGAGTATAAAAACCTGATGCTGCAGTGCTTACTTTAACATCACCAGTTTAGCTAATTCCTTATGGCTGGTCTTAAACTAAACATCCAGTTTTTGTTTTGGCAAAAAGTATTTGTGAGACATATCTTTCATTTTAGCCTTAAAAATTTCTGCTCTTATCTTTAAATTGGCAATTTCATATCGTTACTAGTTTATAAATTGGCGACATCATGATATTCTAAATGCACCACTAGTGCTAAAAAAATAATATCATAAATGAAACATCAGCCTCTGTTATCCAACAATAATCAAATCTGATAATCAAATGAGTTTTTTGTCTTAATTAATCATCTCTTGCCATTGCAGCAGCATTAAACTATCTGCACCTCACCATTGCAGAAAAAAATCGTGTTTTCTAATTCATATTAATATAATTATATACTATCTTACCATTGTGGTGGCGTGAATATTTTGAGGTTGTCCAACTGTCAATAAGGCTTGTTGTTTTTACTATCAATTTCTTGACAAAGTACATAAGTTCTTAGTTTCTGAATCAATCCTGGTGAAAGTATCTCGGAGTAAAGAAGCATAGGCAATTATGGCTTCCTAGAAGCTCCACTCTGTTCATTGTTTGATGGTATGAAATGGTTACCTTCATACAAGAACATCTGAGAGATCGCCAAGGTCTGTAAAAATTTCAAAAATTAATTGAAGATTTTACAGAAATTACAAAAGATAGGCATGACCCTCTATGAAAATCATAACAATTCCAGAAATCAAAACTTCCTTTGAAGCACAAGAGCTATTCACTAGCCCATGCTAAAAGTGGTGGGTACTCAGTCTTTGAAGGAAAAAAATAATTACTGGGGATCAACCTTCCATCTAAACCGTTCAATACATCCCTTTAGGTCCAAAAATTACACAGGCTGCAGGCCCAACCTTTTCCTTTTTAAAGAAACCTTACACATGTACTATATAAGCTCAGGACGACTTTCTTCCCCCTAAAGGACCTTTCTCTTCATCTTATCTTTTTCATTTCTCTTCTTTCAAATAGATTAAAATTTATGCATTCAAATCTCATGATTTTAGACTCCGTTTATGCACCAAGCTAGCAATATAAGGAGTGCAATACTCAAGATTCAAAAATACTAAATTTAAAACTGGTTGTAAAATAATTAAAGTACCCCCATTATGGCAGCGCATTTTTACACAAGCTTGCTCTTAGTCAAGGCACAACTTAGGCTACCCAACATCTGTTCAACCAAAACATCCATAAAACTGAAATGTTTCAACATTCACCCCTTCCAACCATTTCAGCCTGGGAAGCACAGCGCAGCAATGTTTTTAAACCTCAAGCTTTATGGGGTTGGTTTTCCCAGATCCACAGTTTCAAACAAATTGTAATAATATTAGTTTTTCCATTGCTTTTCTGATATAAAACATAGTTTTATAAAGATAAATATCAAGTTTCTACTTTTGCTGCATTAAGACCCATTAAGAGCCTGCCCATTAAGGTAAACTCCTTGGCCCAGACAGAACATAAAGTCAAAGCCATACTAAAAAATATCTTTGAGCAAGGATAGATACCAATGAAGAATAGCTTAGCCCTATCTATAGGTGTTTTGGTGATGGGAGAGGAGGAACAAGATAAAAAATATTTAAAATAACAGACCTTAAAGTTAGGACAAGCCCTTGCTTATTCTTCACACACATAAGTTATGGGTCATCAGTAAATAGTTGTTTCAGCTTATAAAAGTTAGAGTTAAGTATAAAGGCTTAGTAAAAAAATATACCCATAGATGGTACATAAATCTTAACAACAGGTTATAGTTTTTAAGGTAAGAACTACTTGAAAGTCTAATGGTGGTTAGCCGGTCAGGTAAAACTGCCTCCACCCTAGTTCAGGTTTTGAGTTTGAAACCTGTATTGGCTAAAAAACTCTTGATGTGGTATATTTGTCCCAAGGTCGACCCACCTCAAATATTTTGAATCTTCTTGAAAGTCTTAGTAATTTCAATCCAATCTCTAAATTTGTTTGGTTTATTTTCAAGTGGTCTTAATCTACATACAATAACTACTTCTTATAGTTTAATCTTTGTCTCAGCGTGATACTAAAACTATCATAAAACTGTTATGCTAAATGCATTGAACCTGGCTGTTGCAAAATTCCATTTGGAATAGGTTTAATTCACCTTTTGAATGCCATATAATGGTATGAAGATCGCCAGATATATACACAGCAGTACTAGAAGACTTAATTTCCCTCACTGTAAGTTTTTGAGCAGCGCAACCCCACAACCTAACGAGGCTTCTTCTGGGATAACTTCATCACAGACATACCAACGCCACTTAATCACTCAGATGCTGGAACCTTCAACACATCCAGCCAACTTGTTTTTGGTGATCTATTAAGTTTATCTGGACACCTCATCCTGGGTGGCCTAGAATTTTTTACTACTTCTCCCAAGTACATCTGGATTTACTACTCACCTAGTCTCTCTTTCTCTAGAAGGTCTGCTACAATTGGGGGTCTGAAATCACATCATCACTCTTACAAAAGTTTTATGCAGAAGAAATGATACTTTGGGCTGAAAAGATAGCTGCAGTAAATGTAATCACTCAAGGATGCCCACACACTAGGAACATTTCTACTATATAAAAATAAAACCTATCTTGGGTTGTTATACCTTCACTAAAAAAATATAATGTATAAGATGCCATATTCTAAAATAAGGATAATTCTACAAAAAGGGTGGCCATGGAAAGTAAAGGACACAAATGAGTAATATGAGAGAATAATACAGAGTAACTGGAATATGAGGTACCGCAAAGATGCTTGCTTTAATGACATGGTGGTGCAGCAATGGAAAATTATTTTTTTCAATGTAGTTATAGTTTGTTTGAACATTTGGAGCTAGTTTTGCCTTGAGTACAATTTTAAAGTAAAAATGTTTTGGTACAATTTCCTAATCTATGCACGTTGGATATAAAGCATTTGATTTCAGCAAACATTTTTTTAAATAATGTCATAAACTATCTAATGAAACAAAGGCTCAATTTATGTTATTTAAATCACTTGCTACTGAAGGGAAAGTGTTTATTTGTTATCCAACCTCAACCTGTAAGGAACATTTCTGATCTATTTTTATATATTGTGTATTAAGAGAGATTTAGTTCCATCAATTTGCCATGCAGTTTAATGCAGTCCATTTTAATACAACGCTGGTTAAAAAAATAACTATTTTGCTTTAAAATAACTTATCCTTATTTTTACTCAGCTTTTCATTAATCTAGTTATAAGCCAATAAAGAAGCTGCCAAACTAGTGACCTCACAACATCGTTCAACCTCAAAATTCAACTAAAAACTAAAGTTGCAAGAAATTTTCTTAGTGGATAGAGTTCTAGTCTCCAGCTCAATACTCAGGAGTCAATGTTAGGCTCGCTGCTATAAAATGTTGACCAAGAAGATGATGAAATCTCAACACTGGCCCTCTTTAACAGGCTCACACCCAGGGTTCTAGCTGTTTTATCCTAATTTTGGCAATTCTTATAGTGAGTGAGAATTCAATCTCCATCTAAACCCACAGAGGCAACTCCAGACCCATTCCTTTATCAAGTCTTTTCTTGTAAAATAATGCAATTATGACAAAAAATTGTTTTGGTAAAGGGGTAATTTGCCCAGGGTTCATAAATAGGTCACAGGGCACCATCCAACTCTTATCATTTTCCAAGAAAAAGGGATAACTAAGCATAACTCAACATAGTATGTCAAGATTTTACTGAATCTGACACCCTGCAACTTTTTTAGTACTAGATGGTCCCCACCCTGCAACATTTTTAAATTTTCCAGATTGATAAGACCAACACAAAAGTTGACGTGACAGGTCCTCCCTGTCTGGAAGGTTAAAGAGACATTTTATTCACTCAAATACTTTTATATAAAATCTTCTTTAAGTATCAACTATAAAATTACAAGTTTAAATTTTTTTTCTATTATCTTGTAGAGCCCAATTCCAAGTCTTTTTTAGATTTTCACATTTCTAAAATTTAGCAGCTCCCTTGTGTGCCTGCTGCCAGTTCATTCTATTATATCTACTAGATTTACATCACAATAATGCATGACGTTTCAAATAACTATTTTTCCTACTTACCACACTTTGCCATATCTTTCTCCTGTTTCTGCATTACTTTTTTGTTTTGTTATTGGTAAAAATCCTCTGCACAGCCCCAAATTTATTATAGATTTCTAAAGTCAACCATAATATCCAGAACATCACTATGCAAAGAATCTCCAAACTTGGTCAAATTGCCAATCAGTGTCCTTTATGAACCCCAGTTGACTCTAAATTAGTTTAATATTCCTTTCTATACTCCCTGCACATGGCATTATTAGGCCAGATGTTCCAGATTCATAATCATAATAACGTTATCTTTAAATAATTATTTTGATCCACTGATCAGGGAGTCTGCCAAATACCTTTTGGATAGATTTTTAACTTTTGCAATTGTGCATGGATTTTCCTTAAGTTGAGACTTTAGAAATCTGCTACAATAATGTTTGCAATCTATTAGCTCTGACAAGACTTAATTTTTAATTTAATGCTATTAAGATACCTTTTTAAGTAAAAAAATGCATTCTATGTGAAATTAGTTGGTTTTTACCAATTTTTAAAGCCAGTAAGTTGCTGTAACACCAGAATATTCTAGACTCACCCTTAATTACAAAAATTTTGAAGCTCTTACTGAGCTACTAATTTGTATTGAGGGCACATCCCCTTCCTTCAACACATGAGCTTTTTTAAACAAAGACCATTTATATTTACCTGATCCTCCCTATTGGTATTTGGTTTCTATTTAGATATAAGTTTACCTGAAGAAAAATTTGGTGTATGATGAAAACAGTCAAATTATGGAAAGCTTTGATGTCATTTTCACATCACAAAAAGGAAATTGTGAAAGGAAGAACCCAAGCTGAACAGGACCTACAAATTTCTTGGAAACCTAACCATAAGCAACCCTATGAGTTCATGAGGGCAGAAGCCTAATGATATGGCTTCATGGGTGACCAGAGGCTGATGAAACATGCCTTCCCACCATAGTCCTCAATAGATGATAATATTTGGGTTTGGGTCATCGCCATTAATGTGCACTCTAAGAAGCCATCTAGGCGGCAGAGGTTGGAGTGGCATGAATGCCTACTAATACCTTAGTTTGTTAGTTTACTTATGCACCTCATAATTCAAGCACCTAATTCTCTGGGAAACCTAGTTAAAATGATTTGAACCTACCTTTTTGGTACTATTTTCACCACAAAGTTTAGGACTTCACATGACCAAAATAACTTCATTGTCTAAGCAGCTCTCCATTATGATGTATTGGTTTGCAATGATAATAGTGGGTCTTAGGAGCCCTGTTTTAAATTAGATCATGTCACTTTTTGCTTGGTGAGCTATGGTTATAGAACGCCCACAAGATAGCCCCTCAATAATTTCTCAAAAATTGCCATAAACCCTAAAAAATTTTTCATCATACCTTCCTTTTAAAAAGAAAGATGGGGAGTTTTGAGGGTGCTCATTCAAACTGCTGGTGGGTATAGCCTCTTGTGCCTTCCAAGAGACCTCCAGGGGGATTTTTAATGCTTTCCAGGCCCTTGGATTTTCAACTGATTACCTTAAGTCTCACCTCCCTAAGGTCACCCATTTTATGGAATTTCTTGAATGGTGATTCCCCATTTTAACAGTCCTAGTTGGTATCATTATTTACTTTTTATGATGTTAGATAAAAGTCATCAATCATATGTAGATTATCTTTTTGGGACTTAAAAATTTGATACACTGAATATTGTACTCCCATTTAGCTCCCTTGATACTCATTATTGAGTTGATGCTTTGAAGAAGTTATTCTAAAAGTTATATATATAATAACAAACTAAGTTTTAGGAGTACCTAAACTAAAGGCCAGAAATCTTCTTGGACTCCAGGAAATTCAAATCTCACACACCTAATCTATTAAAAATTTGTGTAGCTCTTTCTGGGGTACCTTTTTAGGTTAAGGACATGCCCCTTCCTTCACCAAAATCTAAGTTTTTCCTCTTTGATTAAAGCTCACTAACATTTACCTGGTCCACCCATTAAAAAATTGCTGATATATGTATATAGAGATGTTTGGCTTTTCATTTGGTGTAGGATGGAAAAGACAAGTTTTGAAATGCCCTGATGGTAATTGCGCGTCATTACATTTGTTTCATAGCATGAAGAACCTGATTCAACCAGGAACCATAGGCTACCTGGAACCACTCATCAAGGGACCCTTTTGAGGTCATGAGGGAAAAACCGCAGTGATGCAGATACATCATGACTGAGACTGGCTCATAATGAAACGTCAGCCATATTCCTTGTCCCACATTAATTTTGGGTCAAGAAAGCATCATTTTAGTGCACTTCTGTGAAGCCCTCTAGGCAACAGGGGCCATAGTATCATGGATGCCCACTGCACCATGCCTGTTAAGTTATTTTATGCACCATAAAACTTAAGAGAGTAAGTAATCATGAAACCTGAAATTAGTAATTTTGTACTTTACTTTTCAGTACTATTTGTACTGAATTTCTAGGATTTTGCATGCCTAACAATAACCTCTGTAGATTGAGGCAAATCCCCGTTATGTTATATCTGTCTGCAGTGATGGCAGTAGAACCTTAAGAGTCCTGAAATCACATTTTTTCAGTCACTTTCTTTATTGATGGGATGTGATTACTAACCTGCCCACAATACAGTCCCTCAGCGATGTCACAATAATTTCCAAGAAACTTTAAATCTTCCTCATAAGCTTTTTTAAATCTTTGTTGAGGAGGATGGGGAGTTTGGGGGCGGTCATTTGGACTTCTGGCAGTTAAAACCTATCATTCCTTCCCAGAAACCTCCAAATAAACTATTAATGCTTTTCAGTACCTTAGATTTTTAACTTATTCTCCTAAATCCCCTTACACAAGGTCATCTATTGGAAAAATTTCCTGATAGGCAATTACCTACCACATAAGTCTAGGTTGAAACCATTAGGCTTTCTCATTTTATGGAGGTGATGTAACAATAGGCTATTATACATGGATTCTCCTAAGGTTGGTAATTAGAATTTCTGTCACATTGATGGTTGCAACCATGTTTGATCAAATAGGACTATATTGTTGAGTATGTGCTTTTATTATAAGTTTATAATAGAATTTATCAACTGAATTATATATACAACTTTTGGTTTCCTAAGGCATTGGCAATAGGGTTACTGGAATGCTAAGATTCAATGGGCTTCCAGGCATATGTCAAAATGATTCGTTCTTGCAGGAGTTGATATCTAGGATAGTAGTTTGAGCATTAGGGTCCCATTTTTTAATTATTTCCCAATTTTTTCTCATATATAAATGAAAGACCTTATTTCATAACATTAGCCCTCAATTAAGGGGATATATTTATTATTAAAAAACAGTTTAACACATAGAACTTTCTTTTACCGCTCAAAGTCACTTTTGAGCGATTTTAAATTTAAAGTTTTATTTATCCACAGCTGTCTGCCCAAAACTATTCTTTGATGTCCTTGGCTCCGCCGCCTGCCACCCCAGTGTGGGGCAGCAGTGCACCCCCACCTAGCGTTTTCTGCCCCACAGGTAAGTGCATTCGGACAGGCTCAAACAGCCTGCCCACTGCTTCTAACCGTTTTGTCCCCCCATGAGACTTAGCGCTCCACCTGGCGCGCGTCCACCCTTCTCACCCCCATCCTCTCGCCCTCCCTCGCTCCGCCATTCGCTATTGTCTCAGAGTGGACTATGGGCATTTGTTCCCATATGCCAATAAGGCAATTATTGAGCTAGCCACTGCGGCCTTTGCACCAGCTGGCTTTATAGACTTCCGCCCTTTTAAGAGCTACTTTGACGTTGGGTTCCAATCTGAGGAGGATGCTGAAGCGTCAGCACAAACTCCTCTAATTTATAAAAAAAACCCCATTCCCACAACCTGTACTCGCCTCCCTTCAGACACCACGCTGGTGGTATCCTTTGCAAATCTCCCATCCCACCTTCCACCCCAGGTTTTGTATGACCAGTTGGTCGCGGGGCTCATGGCTTATGGCACTCAGCCCAACCTCATCTTTGACATTCCATATGGTGTGGAGCGACTTGCTGCTCCTCGTGCAACAGCCACCATCATACCACACCACCCTACCATAGCCCAACAAATCCCACTCCGCGCTAGTGTGGCTGCAGCGCCTAATCATTTCTTTTGAGCTCGGGTCAATAATGGTAGGCAGATTTGTTCCCTCTGCTTTGGCCTCAACCATGCAAAAAAAGTGTGCCCTCAGGCTAAGTCCGCTGCTGCGGCTTCTGAGCCTCCTTCTGGAGGTTCAGTATGGGGCGCTTTGCTGCCCCCTCCCACCCTCCAATCTCATTCAGTGGGCCCACATGGAAAATCAGCCCCTCCAAAAACCTCCAGCCTCACTCTCCCACCTAAATCTACCCCAGCCAATCAGAGCAATGCTTGGACCACTGTTTGCACCCAAACAGCTGCCCATTCGCCCAATCCCACCCACCCAAATTCAAACGCCACTATTTCAGTGAACCAAAATCCATGAGATCTATTGGCTGAAACTGACAAATCAGGTAATGTCCTCATTAGTAAGCATACAGGTCAACCTCTCTGCCAAGGCGATTATGGTCAGGCAGAATTTTTTCTTGCTGACTTTGATGAAACCCCTACCCCTCGCCATTTCACTCCTCTGCCCAATACAGCCCCCTTCCAAAGTGACCACCAGCTCGCCTTAGCTGCGGTGGCCTCTCCTCATTGCCCAAAACTATGCACTGCGGTGGCCCAGTCAGTGACTCAGCTCCAGCATGGCCTGCCCACTCTCTTCTTCCCCCCCCCAACTTCCCTGAATCATTCTACAGTGACATCTCAAAATTATTCAATGATGCTGAAGTTGCTGTTATGAATGTCGCAATGATTGTTTTTTCCCCCTCAGCCAAAATCACCCGCCACAGTATCTCCCTTTTCACCCAACTTCCTGAAGCCCGCAAAGAAGCTGAAGTTCTCCTCGCAGCTTTTGTTGAAACACTTTCCCATCATTATCTTGATGCGGAAGAGGAAAACTCCTACTACGCTGACCTCAACCCCCACTATGCAGATGCCCCAACGCCCTGGCTCTCTGCTCTGATCTGGTACTGTAATCAACATCCCTTGATCGAGGTGGGCCTTTCTGAAAACCAACCCCCTGACCCCTCCTCACCCTCTGCCATGGTGGGTTAGCAGTTTCTGCTTCCCATCTGGTTAGTAGTTTTGTTTTGTCATTTTGAGTGTTGTGTTTGTTACTGTCCGTCCCCTGGTTGGCATACCTCAAATAAATCAGATAAATTGAATAAAATAAAAAAAACAGTTTAACACAGTTTAATATGACTAAATTTTCGTCTCAGGATGCCTTAGTACCATAGGCGCATTGTATGGCCAAATGGCCGGAGGCACAATGACATAAGCTTATCAAGACCCTATTGGTAACTGGAAACCTTCCAGCATAGAACCCTAGGAATTTGCAATGAGTAGAAGCCTAGTGAGGCAGCCAAATGGGTTATCAGAGGTTAGCATCTTGGTCCATGTTATTATTTTGTGTTAGATTAGTGTAACTTATGCATACATAACAAAGGCTTAGAAGTGACAGAGGCTAGTAGGGCTTACACATTTTCTTCTCTTTGACCAGTTGGAGAAATCTATATACGGAATCTCTGAGGATTATTTTCTTAAATTTAGTTTTTATATGCACCTCAATTTTTGGTTTATTATAACTGGCTAATAAATTCTATAGATTTATGTAACTTTCCATTAGTTTGGCTATCTTGTTACCAAGTCGAGTGGAACCATGGGAGATCTTTCACTATAACATCTAACATAACAGTCTAGCCATAGATCCACAACTGCAAAGTCTAGAAGGTTATTATCCTTGCCACCTCTCCCACTTTTGTAGTTGCCCCGCACAAGACCAAAGTTGCCTCCACTCCAGCCAGTTAGTTCTTTGTGGGTCTTTGGTGTGTTCTTAAATCAGTAGCTCACTAATAAATTCTATTAATATGAACTCTATAATCCTCAAAACAGCTATGCTCCAAGTCTTCTGGGCCCTCCTCTGGATCCTAACACATCCATATTGGGAGTTCAGTCTTACTATGAATCAGCTATATGTTTGAAAGGTATGATGTAGGGATGCAACTGAATTGGGGCTGATATGACTTCCTCTAAGGCTTTCAGACCCTCTGCAACCTTTTGGAGTTGTCAAAATAAGGCCAGCTGGAAAGAAAGAATATAGGCCCTCATATTTTCTTGGCTTTGGGTTATGAAACCTTGTGTCTTCTAAATCTAAGTGAATTCAGGAAATTTAGGCCTATACCATGATAACTGAAGCTCTCTACTTCTAGTGCCTTCATTGGATCCTATATATCCAGATTGAGAGCCCAATTTTCTTCTATTCAGCCACATGTTATAAATGTCTGGGCATGGTTTTAACAAAATTGGTATCTTGAATAATATCTCTTGAAACTTCCACACCCCAGATCCCAAGAAGTTGTTGAAATGCCACCAGCTGGGCTACCTATTGGATATAGGGCTCTATCTTTGTTGGGCTCTAGGTTAAAAAACTCTTTGGAGTTTCATATAATGAGTGACCTAGGGAAATGTTTAGGCTTATCATAACTGAAGCTCTACATAAGGTAAGGATGGTGCTCCTATAAAAATCTAGATGTTAATGGATGGCCAAAGAGGGTAGGGGTAAGCAGGGTAAAGGTCTGGGATAATGCTTAGTAACTATTAATTTACCAACCAGGTTTTGATTCAACAGGATGGACTTGATAAGAATATGGCTGCCTTTCTTACTAGGGATATAGCCTTAAGGTTAAGGTGAAGAAGAGAAAAATTTAAACTTGCAGAGAGGTTTAATAAACCACTTGTAGGTAAAAGATATTAGACAATTAGCAGGTAGCGCGTGTCATGGATTTGGATAATAAGAATTATACTGAGCACCCAGTAAGAGCCCAGAATTCCATGGTTACAGCGGTCTGAGCGTCTTGTATAAGTGGAGTTCTATTGGGAATGTTACAAAGCAAGAGTTCAATAATGTACCAAAGGCCTTAAAGCAAACCAAATGGTTGCAATGGGGGCAACCTCAAGTCTTGCGAGGGCAACCCCCAAGGGTGGGGGAGGTAGGGAGGATGACAGCTCCTTCAGGGTTTGTGGTTGCTGGACTTCAAGTCAAAATGGATAAGATTTTGAGTCAACAAGGGGCAGCACAAGGCCCACCATTTGATCGCTGGTAAGGGCAGGGGGAGGATGGTGACTGCACGGAGCATCAGAGCTGAGCTATCCCTGAATGGGGCACTCCAGACCCTATGGGTGAGTGAGGCCATTGGCCAATGGATCAGGTAGGGGTTCCAACTCCGCAAGAGGTGGAGCAGGACCGCTCTGGTGCTGCTCCAACGGGGGAGCAGCCTATGGGAAGCCAGCAGCGGAATGGATGGATGGCTTTGGATTTGACAGATACATGATAATGGACAAGGAAGCAGCTTTGTCATTGGGAATGAGCTGTTTTATTAAACTCATGACACGGTGCCAGGTGGCAGGGTCAATCAACTGGTTAATCCAGTTGGCGAGCATCATAAGAAGGATCCAGGAAGCAACGCGCTTCACTTATCAGATAGCAGAATTTTTACTAAATAATTTAAAGGTGGAAGATGCCACACCAAGCTGAGTGGTGCATATGAGGCTCATTAGACGTAAAGCGCTAGAAAGTAAGAGAATGAACTGACAACAGCTCCTGGGCAGGGCAGTTGCCTAAAAAATTAGTAAAATTACTTAGGGAAAGTGTTGCAGGTTTGGTCATTTGGGGGTTGGCGATGAGATCTGGTTGTCTAGTTGGGAGGGAATGGGGGGATGATCAAGGTCCTGGCAAAAATTAAAAAAAAAACTTTTATAAATTTTCCTGCATTTTGGGGCCAAGCCATGTTGATTGTGCTGATCTGGGCCATGGCCATCCAAATAAGCCTGCTCGCATGCTTTGGATTTCCCAGATTTGTCCCAGGGGGCTGTGGCAGCTAGGCTGAGTTATTTGAGACCTTGTCCAAACTCTTGATTGGGATATTCGCATGATCCAAACTTCCCAGATCTATCCTGGAGAGTTGAGGCAACTGGTCCAAGTTGTTTGATGCCTGATCCAAGATCCAAATCATGCCCCAATTTGCTTTTTGGTTCCAGCCAGTCTGGACTGGCTTCCCAGGCCAGAATTTGCATACCGTTTCTCAAGGTTGGCACAGTCAATATTTCTCAAAATTTTGGCATAATTTTCCTGGAGAGTGGGGGTCCCAGGGGCCTGCCATGGCCCCTAGCTTGCATGAACTCTCTGCAGACCCCCTCTATCAAACTCAACTGGGTTGAGGTGGGGGAAGGGGTGGGAACGGAGTATCCTTGGGGGGAAGAGCAGTCACCCAGCGCTCATCTACCACATGCTAAGTTGCTCAACTGCAACAGGGGCCCACTAGGCCTTAGGACCCCTTTATGTCTGAAAGGGGCGTTGCTCCCTATCCAGGTGTAGGAGCTGGTCTCCGGGACTTACAGCGCAGCTTCACCTGTTTACTATTTTCAGATAATATCAAATGTTAGTTTTATTTATATATTAATAGATACCTGTTGATAAATTTAAGAAGGAATTTAACCTATTAACTTACTAAATACCAAACTGCATAGAGAGGCCACTTGGATATTAAATCAACTAAAACCATTAACCAATCAACTGAAACTAATTTCGCTTTTTGATTCAACCAAAAACCACCAACTACTTGTTCCATATCAGTTAAATTCTGTTAAACTTATTATCACCCACTTACCAAAACCAATGAACTTATCAAATCAACCAGTCATTTACTACCTACTAAAAAGATAAAATTTGATAAATAGCCAAATTACCAACAATTGCTTAGCAAAACCATTTTCCCTATCAAATTGAATGAATATTAATCTGCTCAGCTGTAAGAATATACTGATTACCATTTAATCCTATAAATTTTTACTTCTTATATATAAAACATCTAATTTATTACAAAAGTTAGAAATTAGGCTTTGAGATGCACACAGACCCCCACTCATCCACCTTTATCCAAAATTTAAAAGCTCTACATGCTTTAATTTTTCTGGGCATCACACACTCAGGAATACTTGCTTTTATTATTAGATTGTAGCATTTAGCTTCCTATCTCAAATAAATTATTGAGGTATTCAAGCTGTATGTTAAAGATTAAAATTTAATATATCCTATATATAGTTTTTATCACTAAATTAGTAATGTATTGTAAAAAGGTATAAGCCTATAAGTGAATTATAAAGATAAGAAATACTAGAAAATAAGCCAGTAACCATTTTCAGAATAAATTTATGAGAAAATTTTATTTTCTGAAGCTACTTTACCTTAACTTAGATAAATAATTTTAAAAATAAATTTGGGCTGATTATTCAGCCTAATATAGCCTTGAAATATCAATTGTCACTGTCTATCCTTTCAATAACTAGACTGCTTTTACTATACTATAAAGAGGAGACTCTTAGGATATATATTTTATTTAACTGAGGCAAGCTGACCAGGGGATGGACAATACCGAGCTCTGAGGAGCAAAACTTATATTAAGCTAGTATTTAACAAGCAGAATGAGATGAGCGTATCACTCAAACTAAATCAAAAAATAAAAATAAAAAAACTAAAATGAACCAACTAGGTCAGATGTGGTAAACTGCTATGCATCCATGGTGGGAGTGAATCAGGTTTGGGAGGCTCATTTTTCTCCTCTGTGTCAGACAGTGTACAGCAGAGCGCTGAGAGCACAGGCGTGGGTACATCCTCAAAATGGGGGTCAAGGTAGCAGAGTGGCTTGGGAAGCTCAAATTAGGCTATGAGGAGGGTTGTGATATATTCAGATGGGGCTTTTTCAGCCTCAAGGCGAACTTTGGGTAGCGTAGTGACGGTGGCAATGTTGTTGCTGGTAATGTGGGTCTTGGGGCCAAATTTTGTAACCATTGCAACTTTTTGTACTGCCTTGTGGGCAACTTGGTGAATTTAAGGAATTCTTTTTTATAATTTTGTTGCATGGGGGAAGGACAGGGGCGGGTACCCCTTGGTCAAGACTATGACTGATTTTGCTATGGCCTTTTAGAGGGGTGACAATAAGGGGAGGCAACAGCCTCTTTGGTGAATTGGTGGTCACTTTAGAAATTCATTAGCATCAGAGCGTAGAGCATAGCAGTGAGTTGGGAATTGAGCTGCATAATCTGCGTTTAGGTACATTTCAAGGCCTGGGGCCTCAGCTAAGTTGGGGATGGGATTTCCCAAATCATCAATTTTCTTCAAATAATTCCAGGGATTTTTGTTGAAGACAATAGGTTGATCATCATATGGGTGGGCTGTATTGGGTGGCTGGGTGGGTTTTTTGAATTTAATGGGGTCTATGCTAGCTCCTGATTAGTTGGAGTAGGAGTAATGGCTTGGCATGTCAGTTCCTTTTTGGTTGAATCTGTGGCAGTTGTATCTACCATTTTGGGTGGAGGGGGAGAGAAAATTGTGCCATTTAGAAAAGTTTTTATGTTAGCTATGGGAGCATCATGTGGGGAGTCAAGAATCTGGGCTCCAGCTCAGGCTATGGTGGGGCAGCACTGCTTTTAGTGGTCCAGGTTGAAATAAATGGGGCAGATTGTGCGCCCCTTATCTACTTTGGCCCAGAAAGGGTGGTTGGGGCAGAGGGGACATCAGTGCGAGGGGGAATCAAAATGGAAATTTCTTTTGATATTGAATATATGGTTAAAAGGCGCAAGGGCCCACATGTCAGTTGGCTCCGTTGGGTACCACAAATTGTAAAATGGGGTCAGTGCCATATACTGACAACCCAGCTATTAATTTGTTGTATAAAGTTTCAGGGGGGAGGTGGGTGGTGATTCCTGCAAATTGACCACAAGAGTGGTGTCATCAGGCAACCAAGTGCAAGTGGTTGAGATGGTAGTTTCCTGGAACACCTGTGGAATGTTGGCTGTGATTAGAGCATTAGCTTTGCAAGTGAAGCCAAGGTCAAAGTACCCCTTGTAGGGGCAGAAGTCAATAAAGCCTGCAGGCTGCATAAGCGCCTAGGCTAATTCTATTATTTTTTTGTCATTGTAGTGGAGCAAGTTGCTATACTTGACCCAGAGGCCAAATCACATCTTACTTTAGGGGATCACAATGGGGCTACAAGGCACCGTTTGAGAACATGCAAAGTGGAGGGCAAGATCCTTGGGGGAACATATTGACCCAAGGAATTGGGAGGGCTGGTCAATCTGGTTCAAAAGCATTTCCCTGCTGGGCAGAAGATGCTAGGGGGTTTCACCACTGCCCTATTTTGGAGCAGCGGGTGTAGGGCCAAGGACATTGGTGTTTTGCTGTGTGTCAGTTTTTTGGAGTTGTTTAGTTCTTCTGTAATTTTAAATTTGCTCAGATGTGTTATCTATAAGAAGAATCCTTAGGATATATACTATATGCAAAAAATGATATCTCACAACTTTACTGCTGGCGCTTCTGGTTTTTACTCTTCTTTAATAGAAAGCAGCATGGCTAAGGGACCAAAGTTGAAATTGTTCATATTTATGCCATTAGTATCAAATCATTAACTTGTGGTTATATATTTGCACAACCAATTATTTTTAAGCTCCATACCTTTATTAAAGTACTTAAATAATGAAATAAGGGCAAGAGGAATAGTGGAAATGGGAAATTTTGGCTAATGATAAAAAAATCAGGAACAAGTGCTGCTAATTGGATAGTACCGCCAAACATTTATGGTCAGCAATTGCCATAGCTAGCCACAATTCAAGCAACGGCAGACTTACAAGCCATTTAAGCTTCAGTTTGAATGTAGAATCTTCACGTTCAATGAGTGATTCAGGTGTGAAAGCCAATCATGAGGCTTGAAAACATCAGGTATAAGGAGAAAAGAATTTAGAGATCCGTTCAAGTTGGTTAATGAAAATCTTTATTGTCTTCTGCACCATTTCAATGTAATTTGGGGGTTCTCATGATCAATTTTTGGCCAATAATGATGAGTGTACGACCCATATATAATAATAGTATAGGAAGTCTCAGAGCTGGATTGACTGATTTATAAGCATCTTTTTGAAAATAGGTTTTAGTGTGTAAATCTGGCAGTTGCTGCTTGCTATATATCAGTAGTCTAATAATTGACCACTACTTTTTAAACATATGCATTTGAAATAAAGG
The DNA here is from genome assembly GCA_022478985.1 of Massospora cicadina. Taxonomy (NCBI): domain Eukaryota; kingdom Fungi; phylum Entomophthoromycota; class Entomophthoromycetes; order Entomophthorales; family Entomophthoraceae; genus Massospora; species Massospora cicadina. Next base: position 96,992 of record JAKSZP010002843.1, on the reverse strand, counting down.
TGGGCAATATCCACCTCAGGTCAGTGCACACCGGGCAGTCCTTATAGGGGTACCCTGGCCACAGTGTTTACCTGTTTTTATCACAAGGTGTAAAATCCTATGGTGGCGGAACGTTGGTTAAAGGTTACTAGTTTTTTATTGTGGCGCATAAACAATTCCTTGATACTATAGTTGGTGTTATAACCTTCCACCACATGTCATTAGGGGATTTGGGGGTGAGAGTGTGGTTTTGGTTGTGCTTTTAGGGTGTTTCTTAATAGCGTTTGGCAAATTATTTTATTTTTTTAATTTTCTGTCAGCAACTTATTATCAGGGACTAGTGTACCTCTGTCCTGGTTGGGGGTAGCTAACCATAAGCTAGCATAACCAAGGGTTTGGATCCATTATGACCAGGACACTAGATGCGTACAAATATAAGAAATGGTGAGCATACTGGTATGGAAGTAGCACAGATATGCTTAGAAGAGAGGAAAGATAAAGGGGAGTTTTCTGTAAGTTTTGGGCGGTAGATTGGGATTGCTAACACCTTAGTAAAAAACTTTAATAGTGTTTTCATAATTTAAAATATTTTTATTGACCGCAAAAACTTGACAATATGAATGATTTAGTTATATATATTTCACTCCTCTTTCTGGACTTACCTAAGCTTGATTAATTTGTAAGTGATACTATTCTCCTTCTTCTGAGCTCCTGGAATTACTTATTGCAACGATTATATAAGTCAGTTAGAATCATCTCAATTTAGTTGCAATTATGGTTTAATAAGCAATTAAACGACTTAATTTCACACCGTAATTTCTTATTTTTAGCAGTCTCATTTCTTTGCATAGTTTATCAAACTGGAAGATTAATTCTGAGATTTCTGGTAGTTTCCTCATGTCAGGTTTCACCCTGACATCATCCCCCACCAGGGCTGAAGCTACGACTGATGCCTTCTTCTGCCATTTCCACAACAAATTACTCACGTTCTTCAGGTTTTCTACTGGTTCTCAAGTGCTTTCACCAGCTGGATACCCAGACCACTTGACCAGGTACTGCAACTTCCCATGGTATGTGCGTCTTCCATTAATGGCTTCTACTTCATATCTAAAACAAGGGCCTTTGATAAGAGTTAGTTATGGGTCTCTAACCTTCTGATGGGGTAGGAATTTACCATTTTTTAAACACCAGGGACCTGTGGAAGACATCATGGATCTCCCATCCTTCAGGTAGCCCATCACGGTAAGCCTTCTTTTCTAAAAATTATGTCAACTTGTAAGGTCCCACACATTGATGGGCAAACTTGTGACATGGTACATCTAGGGGTATATTCCACGCATCCAAATAACCTCACTATCAACTTCCAGTTGTTTCCCAGGTTTCCTCTTCTTAGCTGCAAAGTATTTATAGGTTTGTACATCTCTCTAAGTTTTCCAAGAACAACGCATGTGTCTGATGGATCTCAATTAAAAAATCTCTTCCCATTGGGTTATCTCCCTCCATGGCAGGCAGTGATTCCCAGTGAACATCATGTCCAAAATTGGCTTTAAAAGGCGACATCCTGGTAGAGGTGTGATTAAGGTTATTTTAGCAAAACTGCGTCATTGGCAACAGATAAATCTAAATATCTTTATCTGCATTTATATAACACCTTAGGTACTGCTCTAGAATCTGGTTAACCCTCTCAGTTTGTCCATCAGTCTGAGGATGATATGCAGAAGACAAACATCTTTTAATTCTGAGGTTTGAAAGAAGTTGCTACTAAAAGTGTGATGTAAACTGAGCCCTCAGTCTGAGATAACCTCTCTGGGTGTACTGAGGTGAAGGAAAACATGCTTCATATATAACTGGGCTGTCTCTTTTGCAGTAAATCTTGTAGTTGTAGGAATAAAATAATACATTTTGGTAAACCGATATACAACTACCATAATTGCATTGAAGCCCTGGGAGAAAAGTAACTCTACAATGAAATCCATAGATACTGATTCCCAAGGTTTTTGTGCAACATCTAGTGGCTCCAACTGGCCCTCAGGATGACCACTGCGAGCCTTAGTCCATTCACATGTTTCACAACCAGCTAAGTAATTCAATACATCTCAAATTAGATCAGGCCACTGAAAGGTACGTTGATTGAGATGTATCATTTTATTTCTTCCAGTAAGTCCTGTTATAGACACATCATGATGTTCTTATTTAATTTCTAAATGCTTTGGACCTTCTGGAACAAACATACGACCTTTTCAATATATCATTTTACTTTTTTGGTAAGTATCCCTTCTTGCACCATTCACTGTCCAGATTACTTCTAAGGGCATTCTTTACTTCTTGAAAAAAATGCGTCATAATTCTGGACTTTTAAAATTTCCTCACCTCAGTCAACTATTAAAATATGATAAAGTAGCTCACTGGGGTTCTTGGTATTCAGTAGCACATGCTTATTGTACTTAGAAATCTCTTCTTTGACAGATATCAGGTCAGGAAGATGGCATAGGGAATCAGGATACATATTAACCTTTCCAGGTTTGTAGCCAATATTCAAGTTATAATCCGCCAGAGTAAGGGCCCATCCGGCTTGCCGCTGGTTTAGCTGTCATGAGGTGAAGAAATATGTGAGATTTTTATGATCTTTCATAATCCTTAAAGGGCGCTTAGCCCCACACAGATGCTGACGCCAGTATTTAATACCTGAATTATAGCCAATATCTCTTTGTACTATATAGGTAATTACATTCCGCTGGCATAAAGTTCTTAGAATAGTAGGGTAAATGCAGCCTACTACCATCTCCCTCCTGCAGCCAAACCCCTCTGAGAGAAAAACCAGAAGCATCAGTTTCATCTAAAAAGGCTTTTCATAGTCAGGCATAGCAAACACAGGATAAGAAACAAAGGCGTTATTGAGTGAGGAATAAGAGTTTTTTGTCTCTAAGGTCCAATTGAAAGCTACAGAATCTGAAATGAGACGAGTAAGGGGTAATGCAAAGGTGGAAAATTCTTTGATAAAATAATGGCAAATGTTTGTTAATCCTAAGAAACTGTGGATTCTTTCCGGCAGGTAGGCGAGTCCATAATGTGATTGTCTCCACTTTGCTTGGCGCCATAGTGAACACATTTTTACCTAAAACATAGCCTAAGAACTCAACATCCTCCTGCGCAAACTCATACTTTGACAGCTTCACATTAAAGTTATACCTTCCAAGCTGCTCAAAGACTAAGTTCAAGTGCATTAAGTGTTCCCTTGGTGTCTTGTTGTTAATCAGAATGTTATCAAGGTAAGCCACACAGAAGTGGTCCATGAAGCCACCCAGAACTGTATTAATCATTTACTAAAATGTGCTAGGTGCATTATACAATCCAAATGGCATTTAGATACTAAATAACTCTAATCACGTATTGAACGCCATTTTCACTCATCACCTTCTTTTGTATAATCTAGTTTAATGCATCCTTCATGTCAACTTTGGAGAAGATTGTGGTCCCAGACAACTGTTTGCTCAGGTTATCAGCATCAGGCAAGGGATACCGGTTCTTGATTGTTATCTCATTGAGCTTCTGGTAGTTTATGAAAGACTGTAGTCCCCCATCCATCTTACTAACAAACAACAAGGGTAATGAAAAGGAGAGCGGGACATTCATATAAACCCTTTTTCAAGCATAGTATCCAGGTATTCGCGCAGGGCAACCTGTTCCTGGTGATTTCAACTGTAGATTAGTCCCTGGATGGAATTCTTCCCTTCTAGTAAATCAATTGCATGATCAAAGGGTCCATGTGCTGGTAGTTTCCTATCCTCCTCTTCTCCAAACAGTGAAGACCATTTTGATATGTATTCTGGAATCTTCCCTCTGCAAGTCTCCAATAAGTCCCCTTTAGTTACAGCTGTAGAAATTTCAGGACTTTTAACTCCTTCTAAAGCGCACTCAATGAGCCTATTCTTCATCTTAATTGTGAAAGAGTTTTTTTCATAATTGAGCTTGAGTTCAACTTATGTCCACCAAGGATATCCAAGAATTACAGGATGTTGTGAACTATACAGAACCAAAAAATCAACTTGCATTTGACTTGCCACGATATTTAAGTCAAAGTTACATGAGCATTAGAAAGCTACATACTGTTCATCATTTCCCAGGGTTACTATCATTGAAGTTTCTTTGCATGTAAGCCCATCATTCACACTGCATTCTCTGGAATTAAGTTTTGTGAGGCCCCACTGTCCAGAAAAGCTATAAATTAAAACACCTGTTTCAACATGTAAGTTCACACTTATTAATGGATAAGACTGTGTATCATTCTTTTATAAGGAAACGATGGTTTGGGGGTTTCTCTTCTTGTAATTCTTTTGAATAAAGAATATTCTGCCCGCCAACACTCATTATTAGATTCTGTGTGATATCAATAACTTTTTAATGGCATTGTGGTGGAGCAATGTCTGATTAAATCTGCTAAACGGCTTCTTAGCCCATGTCTGAAGTAAAGTTCTCCCATTTATTCAACTGACTCTGTCTTCTGAAAAATATCCAGGAACATCTGTATGTATACCTCAACAGTTTTCAATTCTTGCTTAAAATTTATCAAGGCTATCCTTGCCTTTAATCTTGTATTATTGTGGGTTGCTGCTGCTAACAATTGACTTTTGAACTCCTTATAGTTAATGCACACATTTGCATTCTCTTCTAGCATACTTATAATCCAACTCAGCGCATCACCAGTGAGTTGTGAACCCACTTCCATAATTTCCTTATAAAATCTAAATAAGTCTTAAAATAAAATTTGAAATATGCCCCCAAAAACATAAGACCTTCTTTCACTTCAACTAAAGATAATTTCTTTTTTCAAGGGAACTGTATGGTAATTCATAGGTGCGTGGTTGGCCACACTCACTGTCTGCACTTGAATGGATCCTACTGCTCCTTTTTAAAATGTCTAATATATCTTTACTGTGGAAACATCCACACCAAAAATTGGTAACTTCTCATTAACAAGTTAAATATCTAAAGCCCCAAATAATAAAAATGCGGTGGGATATTCATCATAAATTTGGGTGGTCAAATTTCAGTGACTGGTGTACCACTGTCCTGGTTGGGGGTAGCCAACCAAGAGCTAGAATAAACAAGGGTTTGAACCCAGTGTGACCAGGACACTAGATGCATCCAAATATATATGAAATGGTGGTTATAATGGTATGGAAGTTGACCACTGATATGATTTTAGGAGAGGAAAGGTAAAGTGGAGTTTCTGGAAGTTTGGGGTGGTAGATCGGGATTGTTAACACCTTAATAAAAAACTTTAATAATGTTTGTATAATTTAATATATTTTTATTGAAAGCAAAAACTTAACAATGTGAAGGATTTAGGTATATATTTCACTCCTTTTCATGAACTTACTATAGCTTAATTAGTTTGTAAGTGATCTTATTCTCCTTCTTCTAAGCTCCTAAAATTATTGATTGCACATGATTGTTTGAGTCAGTTGGAATAGTCTCCTTTTTTTGTAGTTATTGTTTAATAAGCAATTAACCAACTTAATTTCACCATATAATTTCTTGTTACTATCCAATCTCACTTCATTGCATAGTTTATCAATCTGGAAGATTAATTCTGAGATTTTTGATAGTTTCCTCATGACATGCTTCACCCTGAAACTCATTCCCAATTTGGTACTGCTCCTCCAACGTCATAGTTATGGCCATTGCTGCTCATCTGGCTTTGAGGTCCTGCCACATTTGTATCCTCTGCCGCGGCACATGTGTGAACAACCAACTGCCCAACCTCATTACCCTATACATAGTCTCCAATAGTGGGGTCAGTGACATTTACAAGGTAGTCAGGGGTTATGCGGCATCTACTCCCTAAGGGATCATGGCATAATTGGGTCTGTGATCCCTTGAAAATAGCTCAGTTGACGCCTCCATGCTAGCGCTGAGCAGCGCATATGAAACTGCATCATCTGGAAAAAAATCTTAGGCCCACATTTGGCATGCAGTATACCTCAAAATTTAGTAGTCCCATACCTCCTTCACATTTTGGGTTTGAACATGACATCCAGTTTGATTGGTGCCGCATGAGCCTTAAACCACAAGTTGGTGCAAATGAGTGACTTCTTTATACTTTCCAAGCCTTTACTCAATGGTAGGATGTGAGCCACATATCAAAGCTTATAGAGTATGAAGACATTTAGCACCTTCACCTTCCCTTTGAGGTTCAAGCAGGTGTATTTCCAGTAGGCCATCTGGGATGACTACTGGAGAGCACCGCTTGTTCCATCGCCTTAACTGCTAAACCCAATTCTGTGAATAGGACACCCACATATTTAAACTTTTGTATGGGTGCCACGGCATTTAGGACTGATGGCAGAGGGAATTGAGGTCACCTATTTTAATGATTACCATCTTGTCAAAATTAATTCTAGCACAGTCGCCTATTGGTAAAGGGAAAGGATCTCATCAACGCCTTGAAGGTCACTTTCTGAACCAAACCCCACCGCTGTGTCATCTGCAAATGCCTGCATCCTAATAGGGATTCGGTTGGGGTGGCTGATGCCCTGCAACCTCACTTTTGCTGCTGCCAATAGGACGTTCATGAAAAAGTTAAACAAGATTGGGGGATGGGAGCGCCTTGGCAGAGGCCCTTTCCAATCAGAATTGATTCTTTCACACTAATGGCCAGGATGACTCTTATTGAGGCCTGTGTATAATGTATCTATCCAGGTGCTAAAGATGGTGTGGATTCTGATGTTATTTATTGCCACCCACAGGAATGGTCATGCTACTCAATTGTAGGCCTTCTCCATGTCTGAAAACATGAGATAGCTGTTCTCAGATCCGCACACATCTTGTAGGGTCTTTTGGACTAAGTGGATACTTTCCAAGATAGTTCTCCCCTTGATGAACCCATTTTGGGACATATGGATGGTCTGCGGGGTGATATTCATCATTCAGTCCATGAGGATTCATGTAATAAGTTTGTAATTGACCTTTGACCATACAATTAGGCGCTAGTTCTAAAGGTGCAACTATGAGACTTTTTTGTATAGTAGCACAATTTGAATTCGTGGCCCCCAGGGATCTGGCACTTGTGATACAGACAGTCATTAAAAAGATGTGCGATTTCTGGTTCCACTCTCCCACAGTTTGCATTCAGCATTTCTACTCACATGTTGTTAGAGACTGAGACTTATTTTATGGTGAATCTTTAAGTGCCCATTTTTACTTTCTCCATCGTGATCTCAGCAACTAGGTCATGTTTTTCAGAAGGTGAGCACCCCATGAGCGCCAGCTTAGCCAGGTATAGTAAGTCTTCTGTCACTGCTATTTGTTTCATGAGGGTAGAAGAGGTCGCCATAATACTGTTGAACTTCACTTTTGATTACTCCCTGGTCACTGGAAATGAAGCCTTCAGAAGTCTCTACCTGGCAGATTTTGACTTAGGTCCAGATTTTTTAGGCTGGACAGGTTCTCTCTAGTCATCATTTCCAGCAGGCTTAAGTGGTAGAAGGTTTCTTTCTACCGTCATTCATTATCCTGCTTTCATAGGAGCACTTGATATTGTCTGTGCTTTTTAATAAACCGCCACCATACTTTGTTTTCCCACTATTCTCACTTCATGATAGCCATGGCATACTTTAGCTGTTTGGCGGAAGCATTATGCTTGTAGTTTTTGGTCTTCTAATACTTGGCACTATCCCTCATAAGCTTTTCAATAATTCTTTCCAGCAGTTTAGGGGATCAATGCTTCCCTGGTGATCTAGATATGCTATAATTTGGTTAAACTCTTTTTTGGCAGTGTTGTGCTAATCCAGGTCAGCAATGTAGAAGGAGATATCTTTCACTCCTAAGGTGGTAGGGCGTTGCTCAGATTGATGGCTGCCTGAACTATCATTTGATCGCTTCCTCACTAATGGAGACTTCACTATTTGATGTAGCCTGTCTGAGGTTAGATGAGACTAGTACATAGTCCAGTTGGGAGCCGCTTACTGGTTTGTATTTATATTAAACTCCCACCGCATTAGGTTCATGTGGTCGTTGTCCTCCTCATCAACCATAAGACACATCCCCAACTTCACAAGGTACATAAGCATATCATCTGATATACTAGGGATTTGTCTATTAGCCAGAAATATATCCCTACTTGCATTAATACAATAATTCAAGTCTCTTGCTATAACTGTTGCAGCATCAGTTTGTATTTCTGACAGGAATTGCCAGAACTGTTTGTTTTTGGGGTTCAGATGATTCATATGCAGCAATCACTTAAAGAGCTTTATCAGTTCTCTTAACGTAGGCCATGGCCACCAGGATTCCTCTGACATGTGTCATCTCCACAATTTCAAGTCAATTTTTTTGCTCAGCACGATGAACGCCACATGGTCCAACCAAAGCGCAGAAACTTAATCTGTTGAGAACACATCTGGTTTTTGGGGTCTCTGTTTGAGTTTAGGACCATTTTGCGCTGGATGTATGCTTGAGTTTTAAATATTAAAATTTTTTCAATATGACTATTCATTTTAAAGTGGCGCATTTTCCTTGCCTTTGTTTGTATTATAGGCATCCCCTAGCATTTGTGGTAGCAATAATCATTGATGGCCCCCCACCCGCGGGTATAGGATTATTTGGTTATTCTTTAAATCTCAGATATAAGTTAGATTTTTAATGATGAGTATCACTGAGGAGGGGTTACAGGTTAGAGGCGGATGGTTGACACAGTTTGTCAGGCTCAGGATTGTTACCAGCATGGAGCACACAGGTTTATTCATCTCCATCCCAGTCTCCTTGTCTATTAAGAGTGGAGACAGTTTCAGTACAAAATGGGGCTTCTGCTTCAGAGAATGGTGCAAGTGGCAGAGTCAGCTTTGATCCCCAATGAGCCACTGTAATCAGCTTTGGTTGTTGACTGCCACGTGCTTTGGGCTTGGTGTGAGCACATCAGGGTTTTTTTTACTAATTTTTCAGCTGCTCAATTGGTTGGACTTACCAGAGAGGAGTTGTTAAGCCAGAGGGCTGATCGTTATGAGCGCTTTTTGTTAACCTATTACAGGATTTTTTGGCTCTGCTTTCTGCCATAAGTATCTCCTCCTTCTCCACACATCCTTCCTGGGTGGGATAGACGTGCTGGGATGCTGGGTGCATTTCCTCATCCATCCTGTATGTCTCCAGGGTGGATTCATGAATTATTCATTGTAGACCTCAGGGTTCTTTACCCTCTCACGTGACAACGTTTTTTGGTGAGTAGCATCCATCCCCTGTTGCTGGCGTTGTATTTCCATGATCTCTAATAATTTATGTAGGATCTATTCCTTGGCTTTGAGGCAAAGGAAGACTTTAGACCTGACTTTTGGTGATCCTATTGACAGGGTCATACTTGTAATCTCTGGGCAATTTGCCTTTCTTATGTTGGCACTGCGCCATCGTGTGTCTCATATGTAACAAAACTGCCATACCTGCTTGGCGTCCTCTTGTCAAATGTAAATCACCTTTTTAAGGACTTGAATATGAATAAAATTGAAAGAACTATTTTGTTTGTCTTCATTCAGGGCGCAGGCTCATACAGAGCTTCTGCTGTATGGGGATGAAGACACTTGGTGATATAATTGTCGCCATCTTGGTGAAATTTGCAAACCTCACTATAGTATTATAGGCTAGTGTTTGTTGCCTCATGAACCCATTTTCAGGCACAGTCCATTGTAAGTTGTGAATTGTAACCCACTTCACCATCTGGTTATTAATGTATATGTTTGTGCACAGGTAAAAGTCTTTATATTTTATTTCTACCTCTAATAGGCGCTTTTTTGTGTTCATTGAGGAGCAAAAAGGCAATATATCTACGCTATAGTATCCAGTGGTAGTCAAAGTCACCACCAGAAAGTATGCTATCAAGCTCCTAGTAGATTGTAACTATCAGATCTGACCACTCCTCCTCCCCAATTAATTTGAGGTGGATGCAGATTTCATCTTTAAGATATGAAGGGGGCCTGTCAGTCAGAGAACCTGCTTCTTATAAGTACTTAAATAAAGTCAACATGACTTCCAGCGCCTTTCCATAACTTCTCATGAGGGGTGGTCACTGTGCTATATGATTTTTTAATTTCACAGGAAGTAGGAGCATCCGCTGGGGTTTTCGCTTTTAGGATCCAGCTGATTGCTTCATCTAGGCTAAATTGCATGCCATGAAAGCCAGTAATTGGTGCATATGGATACCCTACTTACAATTGGTGCTGGACATAACTGCACCAATTTTGAGGGATTGCCATCCCAATGCTTCTATTGGGGAGAAGTTTAAGCAATACCAGGTGGATGAGGCCTCAGGGCCACATGCCTCATGTAGTTATTTAAATAATACTTTAAGTGTTATGGTTCTTCTCTGACATCATTATTGCACAGTTATGGTGTTCCACCTGGCATTGGTAAACAGTTGAGCTAAATCTTCCAGTACCTCCGCTTCTCTCCACTGGAAGGCCTCTTGAGGGTTAACCCTTCCACGGCATAAGAGGTGGCAAGAGAGGACTCAGGTAATGACTGTTTCCAGTCATGAATTGATTCATTCTAGATACACATCTTGAGCCAATCATGACCAAGTTCTGGGGTCATAACCCCTTTTGTAAGCACTGCTGCTTGAGGAAGGATCTCACATTTGATCCAGGCCTGTGCTGTGTCAGGGGTGAATCCTGCCATACCCCAGTCCAGTGTTGCAACCAGAGGGGCATAATTTCACCAGAGGTTCATTTTTTCAATGTGAATTAATGGTTGTGCAGGGCCTTGTGAATATCATTAATTACCCCAAATCAGGCCCAGTATCAGACTTGATCTATAGTAGTATTGGCATGAAGCCAGTATTTCATCTCAGCTGGGATAAATCCATTGGCGCTCCAGTTTATAGCTATCTCCGGTGACCATTCTTAGAAGGGCCCCCATTCTATACTTTTTCCTTTGTTTAACAAGTTTGTAACATGTTAGATGCCAGAGTGGGTGAGATCTGCATGTATGAACAGTGCAAGCCTTCATTGGCCTTAAACCCCACCATAATCTGTGATGTTCCTCATCAGGTAAAAAGGTAGTACTGTACCATTTGAGGGAAGGTTGGCAGGGAGAGCGTGGCACGCTCAGTCAAGTGCTATCTTAGCATTAGGTAATATTTTAATGTAGGCATTTATTTCTGATAGTTAAAGATCTAAACTCTTGACCAAAGCTTTCATTTTTACCTGGATATCTGCCTTGTTGAACTCCATGGCATTTGATAGGTCAATACCTGTGTCTATCCATACCTTGCATCCCCAGGCTCTAGGTCCTCACAGAACTGCTGCCTCCACCACTTGGTGGTCCACTGACAGTTTCATCCACTCAAGAGCCTGCTCCATGCATATGCACAATGATTTAAAAATTATTGCCAACTTGATTAGTTTTGTGTATCAATCTAATATTTTGTGGCTCTGGAGGAAAATTTATTTGTGTGCCAGATTACAGCTGTAGCAGGGGATATGGCTTAAAAAATTTATTATTCACCATCACATATAGAAACTGCAGATTTTCCTATTGTGTCACCTCATATGCAGAGATGCCTCTATAGGCCAGCAAGTCCTTCTTCATTGGTGGATATTTTACCGGTGGGCTACAGGGTTGTTGTTAGTTTCTTGGGTTGCTTTTGCATAATTGGGGTTTTGTGCCATTACTTTTGGTTTTTGGGTAAAGTTTAGGTTGTCTGTTGAGTTGGAGTCAGATCCTGAAACAACTGTAACCTTATATGGGTTTGGACCTGATAAGGGGCTAGTAAAATGGGGGGACCAATTTTTGTCTAGGATGTTTGCTGACAAATTTTCCCCAGTTTTTTAGACATTGGAGGCTCCCAAAATAACTTTTACCTCATTGGGGTATGGACCTGATAAAGGACTTTTTGAAGGTATTGCACACCAGTTCCTTTTATTTGCCATAGGTTGCCCTGTTGGTGGGACTGCCAGACTCTGCTGGAGCAGTAGCTTTTGGTTCCCAATGAGGTTGAGATGCCTATGGAAGGGTTTGGGCTCCCATTATACTAATTGTTTCTATTTTTTATGTTGGTTGTGTTGTTGGTGGCTGAGTTTCTTTGTCATACTTGGGCCTCTTTGCCAATATTTTTACAGGTCAAGTTTGTTTGGCTTACTAGGGCCTCATCGCTGACACTTTTACTAGCATTGGTGGATGCACCCCCACTGGTTGGATTACCCATCTGATGGGGAATTTTTGGTTTTATAAAAAAGGAAGTTACTGTGGGCTGTCAGCTCTATAAGCTAAGCTCTTCCAGGCAGGCTTCCCATTTGTAACCGTAAGTGTTGAAATCACGTGTACTGCTCTAATTAGGGCAATAGGCATGAACTAAAAATTGCTTTTGGTAAACTATAATAGGTCACTTCTTCTAAAATGGGATACCAGCGCATAAAAAAGTGAGGGGTTGTGCAACCAAACCCAGGGACATCAGCAAGGGCGAAAATAAAATAGTAGTTCAAAGGGGCTTGTAAAACTTGATTGTGGGAGATAGTTGCTAACCTTAGGCCGGTAGGTTGCATAATTTATTCGATGATAGCCAGTCAGGGTTCGAGTTTTATTAGGTGGATAGGTGAGTAATTCAGGTACCTAAATTTATATATCTCATCAATAAAGGTTTCGGTTAGATGGAAGGCTATAATCCAGCTCTATGACCAACTTTAAAGTTACCGTTAACTATGCATATCTATCCCAGTGTAATAATACCTTATAATTTAGCGTTAATTAAATATATTAGCTCATACCAATTTAAGGCTCAAAATCAAAAGCTTTGTAACTTTAAATGGTTAAGGCTTATAACCAGGTCCACTTTAAACCCGAAGCCCCGCAGCAAAGCGCAGGTATCCAGCTAGTCAACCCTAATGGCCTGCATGCGTACCGATGGTAAATAAGTTAGGAGCTTACGATGGAAGCGCTACTTTAAGTTATAATTTTTGACCCTGAAGACGAGCCCTCAACTTTGTCAATTGAAGGCTTGGGGCTGATATGAGATTCGAACCCGGTTATATCAACGGTGGTTGACTTGGGTAGGCACGATCCAATAGTTTTCGAACTATAAACAGCCTGACGTAGCTTCACACAACCGTTTCTAATGCCGAGGTTTGCCCATTCCTTTAACTCCAATTCCGCGTACTGTAAACCCTACTTGGCGTAAAGTTACCCGCCAACGGATACAATAAGAAGCTTAATAAGCAATAGGGCGAACCCCCAAGTTATAAGGGATCGGATGGATTTTAACCAACCCCGATTTTTACCCATCCGTTTCCAAGCGCTGACAAAAGTAACCCTAAAGTGCCAAGGAAGGCATAGAATCAACTGCCCGGTATAAAAATTATCCCATCCCCAATACTTATGGCCCAAGAGTAATCAGATACATTGAAGCTTATCAACCAAGCGCCTAAACTTAGTGGGGTTATCGGTCGGGGAGGACTTGCCGGTTTGAAACCCGTTAGTTGTTCACCACCGACTGCAAAACTTTTATCAAGTTATGGTTTTATAAAATTAAATAAAGTAAAAAATATTGATAGGGCGTTAATACGTGTACGTAGCTTTCGTTTCATTTACGACCCGGGATTTATGTATAGAGCTCCTCCCACGTTCCGAAACCCCTAAAGTTGCAGTTTGAATCAATTGATCTGATAAATTTGCTACAGCAAAAAACAGCAGGATTGGTCCATCGTCCAAACGATCTAAGGCTCTATGGACTGCCAGTCATTGAAACCCGTTTTAAATCATCTGACGGCACTCAAATTTGACTCCCAAGTCTCGTTCGCCCCCACTTCGTAACTTAATAGCTATAGAAGCCAACCGTGCAATCTGGGATACCAATCTGACCCTGCGGGTAATAGCGAATAGATCTTCTGGCGTGCAAAAAGGATGAAGGTGTTAATCTGGCACGATTCGAGAAACTCCCTATCTCCAGTTCAAATTTCAAAAGATCGGTTTGAGCCTTCCCAGCTTTAAACCTCAATTTTGTGGTTGAAGGAAGAAACTCGAGGAGTTCAGGATGCGGCAACAGTCGGCATCAGCATGCTAAAAAGATCTGGTGAAGTAAACAACTCACCGGCTTTTGGGTTAAAGGACAGCTTCCCGATAAGGTAATCGACACCCTACCCTGAAGTAAACGATCCCTTTAAGTAAACAAGTAGTAATCGTTAGGGCAACCAGATCCATAACAAGCCACAGTGCTGCTACCCAACGGACGCTTACACGTAACTGAAACCTGCTAAACTTAACTTGGGTTTATTAATATCAGGGATGAAAAATTTAGATTAGATCGGAGGCGTCAGTGGGGGTGGCGGGTGCAAGCTATACCTCCGGCGGCCATCGATAAAATTCACGAGGCGGGAGATGGTCGAGCGATCAAGGTGGTCCGTCCTGATGAGGTAATGGTAGAAGGACCACAGGAATAGATGGTGATCACGGATAGCACACAGTCAATCGTATAGTGGTAGGAGGATGCTATGAGAGAGAAAACCCCAACGAACGAATAGATAAGGGTTAGGAGGTTGACTGAAGGCTTACGCTTCTCGAGCCACTCGAGCGGGTTGTTAACCCAAACTAGGGAGGCGGACATGAACATGATGGTGTGGCCCGAAAACACCACGTCGCCGCACGTCTGCTTCCTCTGCAGCATCACCTGCAGAGTGTCGTGCAACAACGAGGAGCCGATCGAAAAAGCGCAGTTGACGTTGGAGTTGGGCAAGATCGTCATGGAGACAAAAAATAAACGGATCAAGTATCCGGTGCCTACCATATAACCTAGCTGGCGAAGAATCCAGCAGGCCTCCTTCCCACCAAGCACCACGCGCAGCAGCATGATAACCGGGGCAACGTGGACAAGGGTGTCGGGCCAATCGGGTGCCAGCTTTGCCCTTAAATATTCAGGATAAATGGCATCAAGGAGCGGGTCGGGCAGCCTCAGGCGCTGGCTTGGGGGCGGAACCAGGAAGGGGTTTGTACGATCCAAGTATACGTTGACAAGGCTAGTCAAAAAAGTGCATAACAGGAACCACGCCACTGCGAACAGGGTGAGAGGGATTTCCCTCGTCGTAAACCAAGGCCTATAATTACGCATGCGGAGTTTGGCTCCCACCCACGCCAACATAATCAAAATGCTCAATCATCCTTCCAACTGTTCTCTTTAATTCTAACATTCAATCGTCTAAGCATACGTTGATACGGAATAACTGCGGATCGGTGCCATTCTGCCACATTTCACGCTTCAGGTTCACTTCCCATTCCCCTCTCCCTTTAGGAACCTGTCCGCCCCCAAAGTTTCAACCAATAAAAATGACGTCATTGTTAGATATGAATCTCACACCTTTTTGATAAGCCCAATGAAACTTTCGCAACGTCACGTGCTTAAAATACGGCCCCCTTTCAAAGCCAACCGCCCTTTTTAAATCAAATATACGGTACCCCACTTTAATCGGAGCCAAATTCCTGGTAAGCTTAAACCGATGGGAGCTTACAGATCAGATCTAGCATATACTTTTCAGGTGCCACCCTCTCGACACCATTCCAATTGGCTAGAATTAAACCATCCTAACATTCAGCTTGAAGGGGGCATTCAACCTTCATTACGCCACCTGGGAATAGTTGGACCTCAATACCTCACCTGAGCTGGCCGATAACTAATTCCGCCTGGGATACGGGTTACCCTCAAGCTTTTCAGAATCCGGGTTGAGTAAAATCGACCGAAAGAGGGGAACCGAAGGGTTAAATCCACCCTTTTAAAATCTATTGGCTTACTGGTGGGTAGCCGCGGCTTCGCCTGGGTTTATTAATGAACCTCTAGCTTTATATTAATAGATTTTAAAGCTTGGCTATTTTATTAAGCGACGCTCGTGTTAATTTTGACTTCATCCATCCTTTTACAGCATGTGGCTAGGTCAAATTCCATCATTTCATTGAAAGCCAGTTGTTTTGATATGAAGATGCCCTACGGCTACTGGTAGGTTCAAAATCCGGGCTGGTATGAGATCATGGCGTGTCGAGCTTAAATCTTTATCGATGGCTATCTTTTTTGAATAAATTTGGCCAATAAAATGAACTAAATCAATAAAAATGAATCATTGTAGATGGCAATCGGTAGATTTAGCATAGCTTGACCAATAAAATCAACCAACCGATATTATGCATATTGACATGCATATGTCCTATGGCTAGGGGTATGTTCAAAGGCTAGGCAAAGGTATGATATCATAAAGTGATGAGCTTAAATTATCATAGATGGTTATCGGTAAGTTTGGTATGGAATTGGGCCAATCAAACAACTAAATAAATAATTGAAGTGTTGTAAATGGCCATTGGTAAGTTTAATAAGTAGTTGGGCAATCAAATCAATTGAAAAATTATTTAAATTTTTACCTTATGGTAAAAAGCTTAAGTGTATGAATATGTCTTACCGATGGTTGGTCATCATACGAAACTTTCTTTGCCATTTCGTTTATCATCATGCTGTGATGTCATCATTTCATTTTCTCATTTGGCTCTTACAAACTTGGCTTGGTGGACCAACCAAATTGTGAAGAACTTACCAAATGGAGAAAATTGACATTCTACCCTCTAAGTTTTAATCAGTGCGTCATGAGTCATCAAACTGAGCAAATCAGAAAAGTGGCAAATCTAATTAGTCAATTCACTCAATCTTGCCAATGATTGTTAAGGGTCTGGACAAGCTATATACTCAAATTTGGATTGGATTCAATAAATATAGTCATGTAGTCCTACCATCACAACTAAAATGGAGCTTGAAACACAACATTTATTTTAAATAAAATTTATGCCGTCAGTTTAGAGCTCTTGGCCAATCAAAGCAATGAATTATGGCAAAACTTGAAAACTTGGCGTCTGTCAATATGTCATCAATAAGAATTTAACACATTGCACCACCCAGCTAATCAAAAAGCTGTGGATCAACTGGGTTTGTGACCCTGCTAACAGCGATAATGACAAGTTTGGCAAATTATAAACCAAATTAGAACTCACGGACACAAACTTAATTTAGAATGAAACTAATTGACCCAATCAAATCAACCAACTATTTACCAAAACTGCCCAGCCAGAACCATTGGTCAGATCAAATTGACCAAATAATTTATGACCTCTCAGCTGAAATGATAATCGATTCTCATTAAAAATTGTAAAAAAAGTCATTTATTAATATAACTTTTAATTTAATACATTTTTGAACCAAACTACCTACATTAGTTTCCCTTTTACATAGAATCACTGTACCAAGTCTGGTATAAATTGGGTAAGTAGTTTTGGAGGAGAGGTTGAACAAACATACATGCACATACGATGATTTTACTTAAAAGATGAATTATTAAACCATCACAACTAAACGCTGCCCAATTTAAAGGTTAATTGGTATAATCTTGATCCATCTCAGTTATCTGTTATCCTGCCTGCTGTCACTCCCATTTTTAATTGGGAAAACATAACCAATCACTTAGGTGATCTATCACAAACATCTCTCTTTTATAAGTTAAATGACAAAATGCAATGATAATATCACAGCGATATGATAAATGAGATGCTAGACAGTTTCAAACAGTTCTAACCATAAGATATAATCATGCGCTTAGGCTTTTTACAATAAGGTAAAGCTTGGTTTATATTTTATTTTATCAATCATCTTTAGTTTTTAACCCGCTTCAAAAAGGAGGTGGTTCTCAATTTGACCTATATGTATGTTTTTAATATGTCAATAGCCCGTTTTACCCAGCGTTTTTTTTGTGGGTATAATTTTGCAGATGATATTGTTTATTTGAGGTAAGCTGAATATCAATAACAACTTATTTATATTAGTTTACATAAATTGGTGGATAGCCATCATAATTTTAGGAGTAATTAAACCTATCAAATTAGCCAAAAACTACTAAACTTTCGCCTAAACCAATTGGATCTGTTGAATCAACCTAAAACCACCCACCTCTGTGAAAACACCATCAAACTATTGAATCAGCCAATCACTTACTACTTACTAAATTG
Organism: Massospora cicadina; assembly: GCA_022478985.1. Lineage (NCBI taxonomy): Eukaryota > Fungi > Entomophthoromycota > Entomophthoromycetes > Entomophthorales > Entomophthoraceae > Massospora > Massospora cicadina. The sequence continues at coordinate 79,007 of JAKSZP010002843.1, read as the reverse complement.
ATTAACTTAAAAATAGCCAAATGACCACCAACCACTTGCCAAAACTATACAAACTACCTATGCAACCATATATCAAAATGCTCAGCTATAAAAATATACTGATTATCATTGAAGACATATAAAATTTTTATTTCTTACATTTAACACTTTTTGTTATACTAAGAAAATACAAGCCTGGCTTTAAAAGTGCACATGGACCCCTTCCCATCCAACTATATCCAAATTTTCAAAGTTTTACATCCTGTCCCCCCTCGGGTTGGGACCATCTAGTACTAAAAAGTTTTGCATCCTGTAGTTTTGTCTGGGCATATGCACACACAAAAACACCTGTTTTTATTATTATAGTTAACCTCCACACTTAACTTATGTGTTAAACTTAATTTGGTGTATCGCAATATGGTTAATTAGTTCAAACCTCTCATGATTATAGCTAAGTTCTAGGCAAATTTTTTTAATAAGTTTTACTTTATTGAGTACTAGCCAATTTGCCCGTGCTTCACTACAGTTTCTATAAAATTTCAGATTTTCAATTTATTAATTTAGATTTTATATTATAGATAAACAAAACCAGCCAAATCTAATTGCTCAATCGGATCAACCAAAAACCACTCAGGTAAACCTAACTGAACTTATCAAAACAATCAATAATTAATCACCCCTTAAAACTAAATCGTCATCGATTCGAACAAAAGCCATCAACCACTCGGCCAAACAAAAAAAACCTGTCGAATCAATCAAATGATACCAAACTGCTACCCGAAACATCTCTTTATACTTAAAATCATTGAGTATGTGACATATCTTCCAAATTACTAAATCAAAATTCTACTTAACTTGCCAAAAGTATATTATTAATTAGGTGAACCAAATTAGGCAGGTTTTTAAAAAATATAAACCTATCATCCAGATACCCGTGCTTCACTACAGTATTTAAAGTTTATCAGATGATAAGCTCACATTGTAGCCTATAGGCTGTGCCAGCACTACTCTTGGCTGGTGAGCTGATTATCCTAATTACTTAATCTACTTAAACTCTAATACTGATTTTTGTTAGTTTCAGATGAGCAATTTGGTGAATTATTAGATAATATTCGCCAATTCTCACCCGCTCGCCCATTTAGATTGAACATATCAGACTCGATAAATTCTGGTTCGATCTTATTTGCCAATTCTCACCCACCCACCCAAATAGATTAAACTTATCAGACTTGATTAGCTTTAGGTGAGCAATTTGGTGAATTATTAGATAATATTCGCCAATTCTCACCAACTCACCCAAATAAATTGAACCTATCATACTCGATAGTTTCAGATTTGATCTTATTTGCCAATTCTCACCCATCCACCCAAATAGATTAAACTTATCAGACTTGATTAGCTTTAGGTGAGCAATTTGGTGAATTATTCAATGAAATTTGTCAATCTTCACCCACTCGCCCAAATAGATTGAACCCATCAGGCTCGATAATTTCTGATTCGATAAGATTCGCCAATTCTCACCCACTCACCCAAATAGATTGACCCTATCAGACTCGAAGGTTTCAGATGTCAGTCAGTCAATAGGTATGTCAGTACGTCAGTGAAATTTTTTTATTAAGTAGATCTAATGAGCTGCATGCAGCTTGAAAACTTTAACTTCATATCAAAAAACTTAAAATAGAGTTTTATTTAGGCATCTATCTAGCTTCCTCAAAAATAAAGATATAGTCCCAGAAGTTCCAAATTTGTCAATCTATCAGGGATATTCACTTCATAGGTTTACCCTAGATTCTATTTATTCATCTTTATCTGCTTCCCTTAAATACCCTCAAAATCCTTTTCCTTTTTGTATACTTATTGATTGGTCAGGTATAAAAACCCAATCAGATTTATAGGGAACTAAGTGTTCCATCTTTTATCTATTATGACAATATTTATTTCCTGGATTTTATTCCAGCTGCTCTGTGAAAATATCTGGGCATATTTTGCAACTGTGCCCAACAATGACCAACTCCCCAATGAATTAATAATTAGAGAATATCCAATGCTAACACCACCACCTCTTCTGATGAGCTCTGAATTCCAGTCTCCTCATGACAGAATAGTAATCATTCCAGGGATTATACCCTAGACCATGCAAACACCTTCCCCATGGCACAAGCGACTGCCATTTATTTTATAAGAACCTGCACTATACAGAACCTGGAGAAGTTTGATTATATTTAATTAATCTATAGTTAAACCTTTACAACGCCTGGGAAGATAACTATGGGTTGAGCTCCTAGCAATAATTATGAGAAATGGCTAGTCTTCTCACTGGCTATAGTGCATGAAAATGCATACTAATTCACAGGTAAGAGTTACCTCTTTGAACTCACTTGATCCTCTTGATCTTTAAACTCTGTCCACTTGCCAAGCTCTGCTTCCTATAATTCATAGTATAGTAATCTTTACTATAGAGGGAGATTCCAATATCCAACCAAAGATTTGGGTAAAGGGTATATGATTAAATATTTAGGGGATATTTATACCAAATTCTTCATCCTTGGGACAAGGATAGCTCAGTTGGAGAGATTGACAGCAAATATCATGGGTATAATGAGTACAATAATATATTATTTTTATAGAAGTACCTCATTAAAGATAAGGGCACATATGTGACATGTTATGGCTCTATGACATTATTGAGAACACAGATTGAAAGGACAAAGTTGAATGTCAGGAAGACAAAAAGATTAGGTTGGCAGGCCTCCCTGACCCTAAACATACTCTGGACCAACGCTGGGTACAGGCAAAATATACCCAGGTTGGTCCTGTGAATATTTGTGATGCTCAGCCTAGCGTTACAGCCAGGTATTAAAATGCACCATCTATGCTCTCAATCCTGAAGGTTTGTTACATTTGCTCAAGGAACAGGGGTTCAAACTCATTCCAATTTTTATATTGCCAAATTTGGAAAATTCCAGTTACAATCCATAACTCAAGTTTGGTCAATTTTGAGTTACAGGATTCTGGCTAATGGTGGCATGCACCTATTGGTGCACCTAGGCTTAGCATCACTTCTGCCAATTGATGACTTGCCCCCATTGTTTAAGTATGTTTCCATGAGACCAAGTAGTCTCATTGGTTGACTTCCTATTAATAATTTTCCTATTAGTTTACATTTTTTGAATATGGTTCCTTGGGCAAACCTGTGTGCAGACCTCCTTGAGGAGGTCTCTAACAATGGTGGCACATTTTATTTTAAAAAAAATATCTACTATCTGGTGCACCGCTGGGCTGCCCTGATCCTCTCCAGATTGAGGCACCCAAGCACTCCAACACAGATCTCCACTTGGTTATGGATTTCTCTTTGGGGTCCCACTAATTTTTTTTATTTTATTTTCTATCAACTACTATATACTGCGTTGTACACCCTTGCCCTGGGTCCCTTTAGCTTCATCACTCTCCGCGGTGCTCTGTTTACAACCTTACTGATAACTAGTCCCCTGGTGGTGTGGCAGTGTATCCTGCACCACCTCTTGGGGAATGAGAGAGTTACAGACACCCACTTAACATGACAGTTCTTGAAGGTTTGGAGGGCTCAAAGGGAAAGGTGAACTCTAGAATGAGACATTGACTAATCTTTTTGACGTTTGTTTAAGGAAGCCTTAATAAAGAGTAGCAAAGTATTTGATCAATTGAATTTTGGCAATGGTAGGGTCTCAATAAAATTGCATTAACCTTTAATTATCCTCCTGTCAGACAAGCGCTTGATGTTATAAAATTTTCAAAAGAGGATCATTATGGGATTACATAGGGCCCTTTCAACTGAGAAGCTGTCTTGTAGGTTTATCCAAATCCATATATATTGCAGTAAAATACTTGATCACCTTCCTCAAAATGATGCAACATATCTCAGTATACATCAACTTGAGCTTCTTGGTTGATATTGTAGGTTAAGTCTGCTCCGTAGGCTTCAGTTTTAATTTTTTTAGTGCCCTAATTAATTAATCAAAGTACTCTGTGGGTAAAACCCTTCTTCATCTTCTATGATAGAATGCAGTAGAGGTGGAAAAGCAGGTTGTTGACCATAGAGTAGTTAAAAGGTCAGGGACCATGTGGAGCTATGGTACTTAAAATTATAGGCAAAGCTGGTGGCCAAAAGTAAAGGGACCAATGCAAAGGGAATTCAGCAGAAAATTTATGTTATATGTATCAAAGGTTTCCTTTACCTTTTTTACAGTACCATTAGTCTCAGTATGATAAGGACCAGCCAGGACTCCACATAATCTCATGAGTTCAACAAGCTTTGAAATTAATCTGGATGTAAAGTTGGTGGCGTTATCTATCAGTATAACTTAAGGGCAACATGTATTGATGTATATTGTTCTACATAATAGATCAGCAGCATTAACTGCCCCAGTGTCATGAATAGTTTAGCTTTAAACAACTTAATCAAGTGGTTAATAGTTACAATAATGTATCAATGGTTAAAATTGCTGATGAGAACATGACCATTAACATTGATAGAGATAGTATGCTAAGCCCAGTAAGAAATGATAAGTTGATAAGGTAGTGGAGGTCTTAGAAGGATTGCTTCAATTGGCATTCTTGAAACTTCATTAAGATGTTCTAATGTCAAACCTCATAGAGTCTCAATAGTACTTTATTTTATCTTCTTTAAAGTCTTGGTAAACCCACCGTGACCAAAAATTTGAAGGGCTTGTATAGTTATTATGGGACACTTGGATGAGGTTGGATATAAAAGCCTTAGGCCAACACTTTCAATTTTATGAAGTATGACATCTTTGATCTCAGTTTTAAAGCATTAGGTCAATAGTTTTTTGATGGTAGGCTGATCTTACCTATATTGACAAGCCTTTATATTCTCAAATAGCTGGTTAGCATAGTGGGACAACGCTGAAACAATGGACAGTCTAGAGAGGCCATCAGCATTCTGATGGGATGAACCCAAATGGTGTATGACTTTATAGTCATAAGCCTAAAGTTTAGATCCCATTTCACCAACTGCCCTTGAGGCTCCTTAAGGTTGTAAAGCCATTATAACAAAGTGGTTGGTGACAACATGATACTGGTTCCATGAAGGTAAGCACAGAATTATTTTGATGTAAAAATGATGGCCAAACATGTTTGTTTATTACCATATAGTTCATTCCAGGTTGGTGTGTGTACACAAAAAAACAACTGGATGTTACTCCCCATGATCATCACGTTGGGATAGTACCGCGCAAGGGCAATCAACAAGGCGTTGGACTTAATAAATGGTCAATTAAAATCTGAGTAGCAAAGGATGAGCGCCTGAGTTAAGGTCGCACATTACCTGTTCAATGTAACAATCAAGTTTGTCTTTATTGTTACATTTTGACTCAAATTTGGATTTTCTGAATTTGAGTTGAATCGTTTAAAAGGATTTTTGGTTCAGTAAGTTTTGGGCACTGGGTGAGGCCCCTGAAGGGCAGCCATTAAAAGGCGCGCCCACCAATTCTGAAGCTTACTTCAAAATTTTACCCCTAGATTTCCCTCCTGGGGAGCATTGTTGGTTGCTCCTCAGACAAGCTCTGTTCAGCGGGCCCTTTTATCACTTGAATAAAAATAAAGGTTGTTTCAGGGTTAGCATACCTCGCTTACCTGTTGGTCTTTTTAAGGTATCCAGTTTTGAGGAGTTTTTGCATGTTTGGATAAGACCAACCAAAATAGAGGCCACGCATAACTAACTCAATGTAGAAATGTTTGGCGCTGTCAGTGCATCAAACCTCTCCCTACTCAAAGTCAGTCTGATTAGGTGCTGTCAGTGCGCCAAAGACATTTATTATATGGTGGTTGGAACTGGGGTTTTCTGACTGTTACATTTTAGGCGTCTTCACATTCCACAGACTATTAAAAGGCCACTTCAAACCTTAACAAAATAAAATAAAGGTTTGGCTAACTAAGCAACCCCTTAATAAAATGACAATAGTATCCTGCCATTCCCTAAAAACCTGAACATCTCATTTATCTTCAGGTCTTTCATGCTAAAAATGGCATCAATCTTTTGAGGTTGCAGTCATATCCCCTGTGTGTTAACAATGTGGCTTAGGTACTCCATTTGAATCTCAACAAATTACATTTTTTTGATTTGATTTTCAACTGAGACTTAGCCATCTGTTGAAATACTTACTCTTAGTGGAACAGATTTTGGATAAAGTATACAAAAATACCTTGATATTACTAAAATATAATAAAATAAAGATTAACTTTAGGTCACCTAGGATAGACCCAAGTCTTGCTGAAAAGCGGCAGGCATGTTGCAAAGACCCTGTGGCATATGGGTTGGCTGATATGACCCTTGGGATATGATGATTACACATTTCTTCTGTTCCTCCTTAGGTAGGTTGATCTGCCAAAAACTATTTATAAGATCTAGCGCAGTGAAGTATTTGGCACCCCCAATTGGTCAAGAGCATCGTTTATTTGTGGAAAAATGTAAGAATATTTTTTGGTGATTTTATTTAGTTGACAATAATCACCACCTGTTTATAAATGTCCTTCATATTGACAATAAGTATAGGGCTAGCACATGGACTATAAGAGGGGATGATCATGCCAAGCTGCAGCATCTGACAAAGCTTTTTCTGCACAACTTTAAAATTAGCTCTATTTGTCAAATAGGCCTGGAATGTATAGGCCTGGCATTTTTGTGTCAATACAGTGCTGATCCCTTTAGAACACCCCAAAAATGTAGTTGCTAGTGGCAAATTTCTGAGCATATACTTTGTACCAAAGCCAAGCCTTATGTCAGGATTCTCCCTACTTAGGGTGAAGCCTCTACTTTGGGGTCACAAATCTTTTATGTTAAGTTATTAATGTATACCAATTTGTTCTCCCCTTCAATTAAGTTGAACTAAGTTGAGGAATCAGTCATTATTAAGACTACAAGATTAATCATGATAGCAATTGAGTTTATGACTACCTGAGATTGATGCCAAGGATAGATCGACGTTTTAATTATAATTATTATCTAGCATGTATTATTATGTTACCAGCAATCAATGCCAAGGGGTTTCACTAAGTGAAGCATTTGATTTCCAATCATTGATTAATAATCAATTTACCACTTGTTTATATCAATTCATTGTCTACTCTCACTTTTAGCCTAAGTACTTTAAATATTGTAAGGTTTATTTTGATAAAATATTGTTTCTCTTACCATTAGTGCCAATTGTAGGTTTTTATACCCTATAGGGTGACCAATCCACTGAGCACTTCAAGGGAATCTGAAGTAAAATAAAAGATAGTTAGACTAAGCATCCCACGCATCCTGACAGCTTGATTCTTTTGCTCTTTTTATAGCCCTTTTAACTGTTCTTAGAATATAATTAACCATTTGGCATTGCATCTGGTAGGCCAAACTCCAATAACTTTCCAAAACTTTTGATGGATATAATTTTGTCTTGGCACACGGGGTGGATGTAGGCGATAATCTGACCTTTCTTCACTGTTTTTTACAAGCGTTCAAGTTAGCCAAAAGGACACAGATTTTTTCATGACCAAGGATGATTAATTCTGTGGTGGAATGGGGTTTGATCAACGATTTTCCCACAGGGAGTAGATTTCTCCAAGTAATCCTTCCAGTAGATCTAGGGACAGCCCAGTGCTGACAACCCACTGTTCTACTGGAGTCAATTCACAATTATCAGATGCTTTACTGGAATACTCTGATTATTTGAGATATTAGAGAGGGGACCAACTACAATTCTCAACTTGCTGTTAATGGATGGTAAGTACCCCATTGGTGTATGTTATGAGAATAAAATTATTTCAGCTAGTAAAGGAACCTTTCTTTCTCATGAGTAGTGTAGAGACAGCAAGTTGGCTGATGTTCTTAAATAATTGTGTTTTTAATTAAGGACAGCTTTATAGAACTTAATGAAGCTAGTACTGATCATAAACTGATGATTTCGACTAGACAGTATGATAGCTGGAGAACTGACTTTTAGAAAGATATCTCATTGGTAAAGCACTATAAGCCTTCACTATTATTGCTCTCAGGACTAGTGGTTACATATTTTTGTTGATGGTCCACATCCAGGGTAATTTGAGTCTCTTTGCAAAATGACTTGAGATTACTTATACCAGAGCACCGCTATCAACTATTGCATGGAATAAAATCTTATTAACAAATATATTGACATAAGTGCAATCAGATAAGTAGTTTGATTTTGAGCTTATATAAAATTATGGCAGGAGCATTGACTTAGTCAATCATGGTCTTGATTTTCTGTTGCCAGCATTTGTAAAATGAGTGTTCAATGTCTCTAGGCGCATGGCCACCTTGACTCCCTTCAGAGGGGCAGCTCATCAGATTTCTCAACTTTCTTATTACAAGATTATTCTATGAGTTGCGTAGCATATTGTCTAGAAATAATTTTCTTAATCATTGTTTTCCAGAGAAAGCTCTGGTTCCAGTTATGGCTAAAACTTGATTATGAGAGCCTTCACTCAAAGGTGTGAATGAAATTTAGTAACCTCTTCTTTGTATCCTAAGATAAATATATTCAGTTGCCTGGAAATAAAATTATCCCTCTTAGTTGCATGCTGTCTTTTCTATAATACTTGTTTTCCATGGAGAGGCCACATACTTTATGCTAGGCACCTTTTTCCACAGGTTTCTGCGTAGTGACCCTTGGAGTTGCAATTTAACAAGTCACTTTGGTAGCTCTTTCTTGAGATACAGTGATCCCAAATTGGGGGTAACTGGCTCTTGTATTTGTGTTACCTGAGAATTGATTAGAACGGAGTTCCTGATTTTTGACATTAGGTGGCACAAAGGTAATCTAATACCATTATAAAAATATAATCATAGAGGGGGTGTCCAGCTCCTTGACCAGCTCCAGTAGCAACAAACAATGCAACTCAGAGTAATCCTTAGAAACATTCTAGAGGCAATCTTTTTTTTAGTACTAGATGGTCCCAACCTGAGGAGGGAATTCATCAATGTTCTAGAGGCAATCGTTTTTTTAGTACTAGATGGTCCCAAGTTATAGAGGCAATCTTTTTTTTTTAGTACTAGATGGTGTTATAGAGGCAATATTCACATTGAGATAAAACATTGCTTTTGCCCTTAGTAATACCTGAGCTTCATACTAGAATTGGTTGGCAAGCTTAGAGATGGTCTCATTATTCCAATATTAAATAGTCATGAACTCAGCCTTGCGAGTGGCCATTCTTTTGGGGCTAATATATTCTCTTAGCGTGTAACTTTCAACATTTGCAAAATTACAAATATATTCATGCAAGTAAGGCAATATCAGGTCATGGATTTAGTTATCTAAGCTGTTAATTATAGCGGTATCCTTAAAGAGGCTGTCAGCTTCATACATAGTTACCTTGAACATCTTCAGAAAGGATTGTACATTCCCATATCAGTTGAATGTAGGTAGATTGACAAAATTAAGTCGCTGGAAGAGATGAAGGGGTAAGCTAGCATAGGAAGTTCCAAAAGCATCTTGGGTAGAGTCAAGTTGGGGTCCCATGTTGCTGGGTTTACCAGCATGACTTTGGGGTTGGGATGGAGGCCCCAAGAAATGAGGCAAGGTCAATAGTGAAGCTTGCATAGAGCGTTGAGGATGAGTGGATTTGTCCAGGACAGACTATACTTTGGAAGGGTTTCAATAAATTATTCTGGATTATTCTTAGCCGTGGAAATGGATGTTGCACCAACAATGCACGTCATTCAAATTGGCTTAATATGCTGTTCCTAATTCAACCATTCTTTCAGATCTTGTTCTGTATTTTCACTTAACTTCTTTAAAGCAACAATCTCAGCTTTTAGTCTACAAAGTAGAGATCAAATTCAGCATTATTGGTCTTTTTATTCTTGTTACATCACATAGCTCTTGTGTGATTTGGTAGAAGTCATTATTTTCCTGTAGAACATCCTTCAAGTCATTGTGAAGGTTAACACAGGTTCCTCAAGGCTTCAATGTCCTGACGCATAGTGGCCAGTTAGCTCCAAAGTTGGCACAGTGCTTCCTGGAGGGCATTGGTAGCTTTTGCGGTACTACCAGTGTACTGAGCTGCAACTTGAAATTTTATTGCATGTACTGACTAAGCTCATTTACCAATTCATCTTGCTGGACTTTCATTTAGGCAGAATTTATAATGTTTCTGTCATATGCTAGATGATATAAAGATAGACTGCACTGCCACTCAGGATGATTACTATCCACAGCAACAGCCAGAATAACTCCGGTGCAGCCATCTACTTTGTTTGGTGGGAAGTGATTGAGGAAAAACTAAACATTGAATAGATGATACAAGAATCTGGACAACACAGCGGATACAATACACCTCAAACTTCTTAATCTGTTAAAAATTGGAAATTCAGGAATATTATCTAAGTAAAGCCCTAAGAGAAAGTAGGAAATTAAAATTGAGTGACAGCAGAACCTGTTGAGGACTGCTGCCTTATAAGCTTCATAGGTTGGGAATAAGAGGAGGGGTGAATTGATATATGAAAATCTCTTTGTGATTGACTTTTGCCAGATTAACACACAAGGCCTTTTCTGGTGACAACTTGGATCCATCTTGACCAGCTGGATTAGTATCAAGATTTTACCAAAATTTATTGGGCCATAATTTCACATAGCAAACTGGAAACAATTTGGTCTACAGCTGGCAGGGCGCTCCCAGGGCTAGGGAAGATATGTGTGGGCCCATCCTGAATTGAATGGGTTTGGCATGCCTGATCCTGTTGAGGGTAGCTCTCCCTCACTTGCGGCAAGGAGGGGTATCAGAAGGGTAATTTTGAGTCCAAGGTTGATTTAATTTGATTTTGTTGAATAATCAATTAAACTTATTAATGAGAATCAAACTGGGGGATATCTTCTGGCAAGGCGGGGAGCTGCAAACTTCCTGTTGGCGATGGCTTTTGTCCACCACCACCCCCTGACTCACCCTCTTGATCTTCTCCACCAACTCCTTGGCAAAGATAAGTGGTGGTAGAGGGAAAATCTTCAAGGGGTAGGCTGTCACCCACCTCTTATCTACCACATGGCCTAAACCAACCCCATTAATGAGGGAGTAAGCAACCTTTTTGGCCCCCTTCTTGATTCTGAAGGGGTATTCATGCCTGTTGAGAAGTAAGGGATGCTCCTCAGAACTAAAATTATCTTTCTCTTTTTAGGAAAATGGAGAACCACCACCAGGAACCTGCACAAATGCAAAGTTCTTATGCGCCTTAGGTAATTTAATGGCCAGAAGGGAGGAAACCTTATGTGTGGAAAGAGGAGCTTCAGGGTGCGCTATGTGGAAGGCTCTACCAAATCACGGCAATGGGCAAAATTGCTGGCACCTAACCAGCTATTATCATAGGAAGGGAATCCCTTCCAGGCAACCATGTACTGAACTATGTGGCAAGATTTTTGTAATGCCAGAATTGCATCAACTTCAGAATATTCTAAATCCTCTATCACAACATGTTCAGGAACAGCATGTTCCTTCCCCTTGTAAGGGGAAAACTGAGAGGCGTGGAAGATGGGATGCTGCTTTTAATGAGCATATAGGGTCAACTGGATAGCCCCATTTTCAAATCAGCCTCCACCATGTGGGATCTAGAGCTTTTTTTAAAACTTATGGTAGGGAACCAACATACACAGATTTCACTTATCAAACTTAACTAAGGAACTCACCTTGATTACATGGGCATGAAGATGCGTGAAATCTGAAAATCTCTTGTAATCATATATTGCCTTAGTCAAGTGTTCCTGCACCAGGGATTGGGTAATCCAAATCTATTGTATATGCTTCTCTGCGGCTGGCACTTCTGGGAAAAGGCAGGGGCCAATTTGAAATGAGGGGTTGTACCCCAAGGTAGCTTCATAGAGAAAAGTTGGTGGACGAGTGGGTGGCGCTATTGTATACAAATTGCGCCAGGGGAAGGTCATCAGCCCATTTATCCTGAGCGTAAGAGTATAGCAGTGAAGGTGCTGCTCAAGGATTTGGTTGTCCCTTTCCATCTGCCCGTCAGACTGGGGGTGGTACACAGAGAAATGGCATGGCTTAATTTTTAGGATGACGGCAGGGTGAACCAAAACAGGAAGTAAACTTGGGCTTCTGGTCACTTACCACCTCCTGAGGTAGGCTGAGTATGGAAAAGACATGTTGAACAATGAGTCTGGCCGTTTCCTCAGAAAAATTGCAGACTGGCATGGTATATATAGAGAAAATTTAATAAAGCGGTCCACAACTACCATAATTGCATTAAACCCATTAGAGCTGGGAAGCTCAACAATAAACTTAACTAATACTAAAGTCCACGGGCCTTCCAACTGTGGCAGGGGTTGGAAGAGACCGTTCTTACCTGATCTATAAGACTTTGCCTAAGCACACATCACACAATTTTATGATCCAATCTTGGAAATCCTTGGAGATAACATGTCAGTTAAATGACCGCTTTACCAAATTAAGGCACTTATTATTACCTGGGCGCCCCACCACTGGGGATCATTGTGGATGGAGATTACTTCCTCACGGAGTTAGGGAGGAACCCCAAACCCTATTTCTTACCAATATCATTCCTTGTTCAGCAAATAGTGGGTCCGCTTATGAGCCTGCAAGACTAGCTGATCAAGCAACTCCAGCCCCTTAAAAAGAATATCTGACCAGCCAGAAACTAAGAAACCAAAGGTACATCTGGGGCCCAGTCAGCCACAGAAATTGTGCCAGGAGAAATGGCAGGGATCTGACCATAAGGAATCCCCATGGTCAACTCCTGCGCTTCTTACTCCATAGGATATAAGGAGGGTTTCTTATTCAACAAATCTGGAGGAGTATTTAGGGCACACTTCACAAATATTTATCTGAAGTTAAGGCTATAAAGGTCACGACATGTCCAGGCCTGATGACGAACCAACTCCTGTAGCTTCTGAAAATACTTAAGCGCTTGGTGGTCTTTTCTGACAACCACTTCATGACGTACTCCCTGAAGAAGATAACGCCAATTTGTGAGCAAACATGCCACCGCAGCAAGATCTTTATCATAGATAGCCCATAATTTCTCTGAGGAGGAGAACTTTTTTGAGAAATAGGTGACAGGATGCATTAACCCGTCATTCCTCAAGCAAAACATCCCCCACTGCAGACGCAGAGGCACCACATGCCCCTATAAAAGGACAGGATGGGTCAGCATGATTAAGAACAGGAGGCGCCATGGATACTCCCTTGATAGCCTCAAACGCTCATTGCAAACCTCCGTCCATTTGAAGGGAACGTTTTTCCCTGTTATGGGATGAAGAGGCGCCACCAACTGGGAGAGAGTGTGAAATATTTTCTTCAAAAATGAGGGTACCTAAGAAACTCCGCAGCTCTTTCTGAGTGGTAGGTGTCAAGAGAGTGTCTGTAACTCTCCCATCCCCAGAAAGGTGATTCAAAATGCACAGCCACACCTTTAGGGAACCAGCTGTTAGTAGTTGGTAAACAGAGCACTGCGGAGGGTGCCAGAGCCAAAATGACCCAGAGCAAGGGTGTGCAACGCGGTATATAATAGCTGATAGCAAATAAGCAACAACACTTGGGTGGACCCCAAATGGAAGTCCATAACCAAGCGGAGATCTGTGCGAGAGTTCTTAGATACCTTGATCTGAAGGGGACAAGGGCGTCCCAGCGGTGCACCAGATACAGTAGATATTTTTGTTAAAATAAAAAAGGCCAACGTTGTTAGAGACCTCCTCAAGAAGGTCTGTGCACAAGTTTGCCCAAGGAACCATATAAAAATGTAAAAAAAGAAGAATTTTTAAGGAAGTCAACTAACAAGGAAGTTGATCTCATAGAAAGATACTTAGGTAATAATAGGCGAATTGTCAATTGGGGGAAATGTTGCTAAGTCCAAGTGACCCAATAGGCGCACCCTACCTATGGCAGGTTATTGTAGCTCAAGATTGATCAAATTTGAGTTATTGATTGCAGGAAAAGCTGACCCAATTTAGCAATATCAAAATTGAATGAGTTTCGAAACCCCATTCACTGAGCAACCAAATCAAACCATCATTAGTATATAGATGGTGCTTTTTATGCCCTTGCTGTAATTCAGGGATGAGCATCATGCACATCCCCAGGATAAACCTAGGCATATCTCGCCTGAACCCAGCGTTGGTCCAGGGTATGTTTGAGGTCAGGGAGGCCTGCTAACTTAACCTTTTTGGCCTCCTGAAGACCAGCTTTAACCTTACAGTTGGTTCCCTCAATAATGTCATCAAGCCATGACATTACCCTCTCATTCTTTTGAGCTCCACTCCCCTCCAGGGGCTTTCGCTAAGGAAAAGCTCTTGTGGGATGGGGCCAACTTCATAGCAGCGATGGTTTTCTTAGACTGAGGTCCAGCAGCCTAGGGACCACTCATGGAAAACTTTAATTAGATCTTGGACATGTGCGCAGTCACACGCTGGTACCCAACTGTTCTCCACTGCGTCAAATCCCTTCCAGGATACAAGGTACTCAACCCTTCTTCTTACTTGGCGTTAGGCTGCAATCTCCTCCACTTCTCAGTCTGGCACCCCATTTACAAGATAAACCTCTAGAGTCTTTGGTGGGGGACCCTCAAACAACGTAAGATTACTTTCATGAAAGATGGAAAAGATCCAGAATAATGAGGGCATCTAACTGGTATGAGGCGTGGCCCACCTTTCTGACAATGCGGTAAGGCCCTATCCTCTTTAATCCCAGTTTTTTCATGGTTGCTTTATTGGAATGTTTTTAGCATCTAGAATCACGAGATCTCCTCTATTGTATGCTGGACCAACTTGTCTTTTACTATCAGCGTCCTCCTTGTAAGCTTGCATGGCCGCATACAAATTGGTGTTCACCCCCTGGTGTACTTTCTTGATTGTCTTCGCAAAGTCCACCAGAGCTTCCACCTTGGATCCACAATTGGGCTCCATGTTGAAGGCGGGGTTAAAGCCATAGTTGGCGAAAAAGGGGGAACAACCAATAGATGCAGGTTGAACGTTGTTATAGCTGAATTGGGCATGGGGAGATGGGCTTCCCAACTCAAATGGTCCACGGCAGTGTAACACCACAGGAACTGTTCCAAGCACTGGTTCACTCGTTCAGTCTTCCCATCTGATTGGGTGTGATAGGCAGTTGAACGGCAGGGGCGAATCTGAACAGTCTTACACAACCATTCACAAAAGACAAAGGTAAACTGGGTCCCACAATTGATAAATATTTCCTGTAAGACCCCATGAAGAGCAAACACATGAGATTCAAAGAGCCTAATCTCAGCTGCGGTTACCATGGTTCTGCAGGGAATAAAGTGGGAAAACTTCGTAAAGCGGTCCACCACTACAATGATGGCATCATAGCCATCAGATACAGGTAATTCCACATTAAAATACATCAATAAAGAAGTCTAAGGCCCTTCAGCCATTTTGAACTGGTACCAACAACCCCACTAGTGGCTGGAGATTTGGCTTCATTTGGTTGCAGACCAGGCACTCCTTACAATACCTGGACACCTGCGTGGCTAATCCCTTCCAATTGTAAGTGCGGCGAATTATCTCCAGAGTCTTCACCTTTCAGGATGGCTAACGGTGATCCCGTCATGATGGTCATAGATGATTTCCAGGCGAAGTGGTCCAGCAGGAACCCATAGGCGCCTCTGGAACCACACCATCTCATCTTTCACGTGGTAACCCCTGGTAATGTCCTCCTGATTTAACTCACTTGTGGCATAGACCATAGTATACTCAGCTGACAAAGTTGTGAAAGGACTACCTTCTGGAACATACCATATTCCTCTGCATTTTCCAAAGGAGCAAGCGCTGGCCCGTGGGCCAAGGGAGAAGGAGGTGAGACACAATCTTACCCGGCGGAATCAATAAGTGGGTGTTGTGTACCTCTACCTAATTAGTATTGGGAGCTAGTGAAGGGTTTCAGCTCATAGCATCCTCCAAACCATTCTCTTTGCCCTTTGAATATTCATAAGAAAACACAAATTGGGCCAGGGTCTCATGCCAGAGGGTTTGCAATGGAATCAATACATGAGGTGTGCAGTAATACAACAAGGCACAGTGATCTGTAAAAATGCGGAAGGGTTGGGATGAGCCATTTAAGTGATCATGCCAATAGGTAAGCGCCTCAACTACTTCAAATAACTCTTTGTCAGAAACAGCGTAGTTTAACTCTGGTAGAGACATTTTCCTGGAAAAGTATCCCACCAAATGCTCTATTCCATCTTCAGCTACTTGTAATAAAGCAGATGCTATTGCAAAGTTGGAGTCATCAGTAGCCACTATGAACTCTTTTTCTGGATCTACCTGGCGAAGGATGGACGTGGACAACTGGGTGCACTTTACTGCTTAAGAGCATCCTGCAAAATGGGGGATTGCTGAAGCACTTTAGCTCCACTCTCCTTATACAGAGGCGCCGCCACCTCAGAAAGATTTGGCGTGAATTTCTTAAGGAACGTATACATTTTAAAAAACTCCTCAATTCCTTGACCAAAGTTAGGGTGGGCCCCTTTCTGAATCGCCTTCTCCTTGTCTGGAGTTATCATGTGGCTTTGGTCAAACATGACGTTGCCCAGGAAGGTGACCTGGAACTTGAAGAATTCACACTTACTAATTTCAGCGTAAGGTTGACTGCCCTTAACCTCTCCACCACTTACCAAAGGTGTACTGCATGGGACTCATGATCAGGGAAAACACTATAATATTATCCTTTTCTGCTATCGCGCATACCCCAGCAGGTCCCCAAAACCACATCTATGCAGCGTTGAAAAATAGGTGGGGTTTTTTGAAGTCTAAAGGGCATAACTTGGAAACTGGAAAATTTATTTTTTGGTACAGAGTGCGGTTATCCTCTCCTGGTCCTTATTGATCTAAGTATGATTGAACACGTTTAAAAATCCAGTTTGGAGAAGACTTTCACCTTTTCAACATAGCAAAAAATCTGTGAGTCCACCAGAATGGGATGCAAATCTGGTACTGTGACATTGTTGAGATTCCTATAATATATGCACGGGTGTAAGGTACTATCAGTCTTCTCCACAAAAAGAAGTGGGGAGCATACTGGGGAGGTACGCTGAAATATTGCGCCTTTAGCTAACTGCTCTTTATATACACATATAATGCCGCTTCCTCCCGTACAGTCAAAGGGTAAATAGGGGAATATATATGCACCAGATCAACAGTGAGCTTAAACTCACAGTCAAACTCTAAATGAGCTAGTAGTACATTGGCTGAAGCCGCATCAAACGAAGATTCCATCTCCTTTAAACAGGAAGGTAAGGGTACCTCCAGAGAGGACTTCAGCAACAAATTAAGACTGAGAGTATGAATATTGGGCCAGTAAGGCAGATCTCCCTGAGAGTTCACTTCAGACAAAGAGACAACCAATATATGACCATTCTTCAAAGATAAGGACAAGGTATTGTCTTTCAAGTTGGTTCTGACATCAAACTTTCGCCACCACTCTACTCCCAAAATAATGGGGTACAAGAGGTTTTTGATAGCTTGGAAGTGGTCAGCCAAATGATATTTGCCACCTTGATAATCCACTTACCCCAGAACTTTCAGCGTGGGAATACCCTGGGAAGCCCCTCACCAAACCATATCACCTGGGAAGTAACTCAACTCAAGATATTCGGCTAGGTCTTGGTCAATAAAATTCTCAGAGGCTCCTGTATCCACTAATTTAGTTGTGCTGTTTTTTCATAAAGGGGATGAAAGGGTAGCAATCAACAAAATATATCCCAAATGGTCTTTATTCAAAGCAGAAAACGCCAACACCTCACCAAAAGACTCTTCATCAGGCATAAGCATTCCTCCAGGGTATGTTTTTGCATCATAGAATGGATAGAGATAAGTGGCCACTCTTACTAAAGAGGCCACATAATTCGCCATATTTTCTTAAGTTGCATAAACATTCTTATATTGCAAAAGTAACTCCTTTTCCACCTCCTATGTTCTGCGGATCATGGTAGGGGTCAAGCGCGGGTTCTCTGGGGTGATCTGGTATACTGAAATGGGTTCCAAACTAGAGACATAAGAGATGATATTTGGCTCGTTTTTATATAAAAAATTTGCGTTATAAAATTAGTTTTGGGCCGTGAATGACCCCATGCTCAATTAGATGGCGGATTGTGCATCGTTGTCCAGTTCCATCACCACCAGGCCCTTCATCAATGATCCCTCCTGAACCATCCAAATGTGGTACTTAGAAAAAGTCATTTTACTTAAAGCGTTTTCATCAATTTTGGGGGAATTTAGGGAATCACGACACCTGGATTTTGAAAAGTCTGAATCCACCAGGTACAAGCAAGAAGGGTGGGCACTTACCAGTTGGAGGTAGCAAGAATAACTCTGGGATGCACCAACCATTGTCCAAATGAGAAAACGATGGTGAGCCCCATAGTGGCTGTGACCAACAGCTGGCGCACCCAATCCACACTTAGAAAAAGTTCCACACAGATAATTATAGTGCACTTAAAATAAGTTGGTTGGTCAACTAATGTCAAAAGAGTGTCTGTAACTCGCATTCCCAGAGAGGTGGTGCAGGATGCACAGCCACACCGCCAGGGAACCAGCTGTTAGTAGTTGGTAAACAGAGCACTGCGGAGGGTGCCAGAGCCAAAGTAACCCAGGGCAAGGGTGTGCAACGCGGTATATAGTAGCTCATAGCAAATAAACAACAACATTTGGGTGGACCCCAAAGCGAAGTCCATAAACAAGCGGAGATCTGTGCGGGAGTTATTAGGTACCTTGATCTGAAGGGGACAAGGGCGTCCCAGCGGTGCACCAGATACAGTAGATATTTTTGTTAAAATAAAAAAGGCCAACGTTGTTAGAGACCTCCTCAAGGAGGTCTGTGCACAAGTTCGCCCAAGGAACCATATTAAAAATGTAAACAAATGAGGAATTTTTTAAGGAAGTCAACTAACAAGGAAGTTGATCTCATAGAAACATACTTAAATAATAATAGGCGAATTGTCAATTGGGGGAAATGTTGCTAAGTCTAAGTGACCCAATAGGCGCACCCTACCTATGGCAGGGTATTGTAGCTCAAGATTGATCAAACTCGAGTTATTGATTATAGGCAAAGCTGGCCCAGTTTAGAAATATCAAAAGTGAATGGGTTTCGAAACCCCATTCACTGAGCAACCAAATCAAACCATCATTAGTATATAGCTAGTGCGTTTTAACGCCCTTGCTGTAATGCAGGGATGAGCATCGCGCACATAACCAGGACCAACATGGGCATATCTCACCTGAACCCAGCGTTGGTCCAGGGTATGTTTGAGGTCAGGGAGGCCTTCTAACTTAACCTTTTTGGCTTCCTGACAACCAGCTTTACCCTTGCAGTTGGTTCCCTCAATTATGTCATCAAGCCATAACAGTAGGTGTGGGCATGACAGATAGTCTCAAGTTTACTAGGGGATATGGCTTAACCCTCCTTCAGGGCCAGGTTATCCAAAAACGTGACTTCTTCTTTGTAAAACTCGCACTTAAAGTCTTCACATACAGATTTTCCTTCAGCAGAACAGTCAACACCGCCTCCAGGTTTTTTCACATGCTTATCATGAGTGGGAGAGTGTAAAATATTTTGTCAATGTATGCCATCGCACAGGATAAGAGAAGATAATCCAGAACGTCATCAATCATATGATGGAACCTGGAGGGTGCATTTTCAGACCAAAAGGCATTACACAGAACAAAACAAAGATACTTTTTTAGTACGAATGGCCATAAGCCATTTCTGGACTTCTGCTACCTGGATTTTATTGAAGGCGTTCACAAGGTCCAGCTTAGAAAACACCCTGGAATTATCAATCTCTTGGCTGACAGTTTGTTTAAGGGAGAAGGGTAAGGATTGTGCACCGTGGTGTTATTCAAATGACCGTAATTCATGCAAGGGCGCAAAGTACCATCAGGCTTTTTAGAAAATACTATAGATGAAGCAATGAAGAGGATTTTAAAAAAACACACCCCTTCTGGAGCATGTCATCTAACCACAATTCCTGGGCCTTATCCTCTTATTCCATATATATGGGTACATGGGGCATTTAATAACTCTATCTACCCACATATAGAAAGCCAAATCATACTAGATTAAGATCGAAGGACATTGTCTTTATTCATATTGAAAATGATTTATAATGCAACAAACTAGAGGGAAATTAGGAGGTAAATCAGTGGGGGATGGAGTTGTCATGATTGAACCCACAAATCTTGTAGGAGAGAATGTATTAATGAACAGGAACTTGCCAGATAAGTGGGTGTCTTCAAAGACTAAAGGTTGGGCTACAGGTTGATAAGCACCTGTTGATGATGCCACCAATCTACCCCCAGAATGACAGGAAAAATAAATCTGGCACCGCCGTAAACTGGTCACAGAAGCCAAACATATGCACTTAGATGGGACAGGACTTCTCACAGCATAAAAAGTCATAAGGGATGAATAAGTGCCCAATACAGATGTTCCTATATCAAGATCTAGATCCAGATCCTGAGCAACTTTCAAGCTCATAAGATTCCCAGACGCTCTTGTATCCAAGAGCCTCAACATATACTGTCAGAAAAGATGGGGTCACATTGAGATAGACGAGATTTAAACATAAACATAATTGCAACCTGACCAGATAAGATCACTTATTTGGCAGATACCAAAATTGATAAGAATAACGGTCTCCCGAAAAAGCCATTGAAATCCTGAACCTTTTCTGAATCCGCCAATTTACCTGAAAAGGCGCGGATTCACTTGATGAAGATCTTGTCTTCCAGGGGTCATTGGAAACAGCTGATGTAAGCAAGGAAGGACGAGTATGCCAACAGACCTTGTACTACGCCTCGCCAATCATTAGAACATCATACCTAAACAGATACTGATTTTCCCATAAAATCTATATAAACAATCACAAATCTAGCAAGGACCTATAAATATTTTTAACATTTGATAAATAAAGTTACCTTCAGATTTTCTTAGTTATTATACTAGAAGTTTTCTGCCTGTTTTATACAGAAGACATTGCCTAAATAAAGCTAACGGAGTAACCTCAACAAAGAATTTCCATTGAGAGATTGCCTTAGGAGTATAATCGCCTTAGAATTCCTGCTGGAGCTACCGTCAACTAATAATTGAGTAGTCTTTGAAGGTCCCAACCTTCAGAAATATCAACAAACCAAAAACTGGTGCTTTTTGCCAAGTCCTTCCAAGGCTACTTGGTGAAGACCTATCTTCCAGATGAACAATTTCAGCGACAACAGACCTCCTAACATGGAGGAAAACTTGATCCTGACTCAATGGGTTATTACACATAATCCAGATAATTCTTTGCCTCCACATGCAAACTTGAATTCAATGAAAACATGACCTTGACTATTTTCATGCCAGATGAATTGCTCTATCAAATGCAGGCCATCAACATCACCAAAACTGTTTCTGCACTATTGGATGGAACTATCCTTCCTGTTGGGAAATCCAGCTGTAGCTGCAACACACAAATTCCTAACAACCTGAACCATATATATCCCTCTCCTGACCTTCCCAGTTGTGAAGTAGGAGTAACCTGAACAGAATCCTATCTTCAACTATTTGAACATTCTGCTTTATACCATCAAATGCAGTTACTTGGGCTGCATCACTTGGAGATCTAATGGCAACTCGGATTGTCTCATCAAATCCATGCTCAACTCCTTGAGTTGTATGAGACTGCGTCAACTTTTAGACGAGACAACTGGGAGGCTATTTTTATAGAAACTGTTGAAAAATCAACGAAATTAACGTCACCTAGCCAGAGAGATACTGGAGTTATTCAAATCTTACTAGATAAATTTCTCAATGGATGAACTATGCCTCATCAACATGGATCAACGAGTGGAACGCGCTAAGTCTACCCTCATTGACCGCTTTGCTGAGAATTGCCAGAATAATGAGTCCTGAATCACCGCCTTGGCCGCTCAGATTCAACAGTTAGCCAAAAAACCGCTATGCTGCCAATTCAGGAAGTTGTCATTCAGAAAGGATCTCCCAGCAATATTGGACCTAGTGGGAAGGAGGGAGAACAGGGACCCCCTGAAAATGAAGGTTCCCGCGGTCCTCCTGGATCCTCTCCCCTAGTTGGACCTTTTTTCACCAAAATCATGAGTCTCAGATCAAGGCTCTGGAGTGACTCTTACTACTTTTGGCCTGAGGAGCCAAGATGACTATCAAAGGAGAACATCTTGACGCATATTTAATCTTCATCGCCTTATACAACAATTATTTAAAAAATTAAAGCAACCTATGCAAACCTGATTGATTCTTAGGCTTACATGGATCATCAACTCAAGCGGATGAATGCAAAACTACAAACCATTGAAGTTAAACAAGACTTTCTTTCCACACAATTGGCCCTTCAAGCTGCTGAGACTGAAAAACTTTACTGACTTTTGGATAACAACGTTCCTCTTACGCACGTCAACAACTTTTACAATACTCTAGGATGATATGGACGAGTTCTGCCACCAATTCAATAAGGATTTACCTAATACTGATCTAAGCACTATGGAACCCACTAAATCTGAGTGACCAACCTCCCCAGCCATCCATGTGCTTTATGGACCGTCAAATATTTTAATCTTATCTTAAGGTGAAGTACATACTTGGGACTAAAACCATTCAGTCTTACCTTTTTATATATGAAGGTGCAATGGAAAAGGATATGGACCACAAAAGATGTCAACACATTCAAACCTGTCTATATGGAAAAGCTTGAGAGATCATGATGCCATATTTTAGGACATGTACCACCTCAATGGCTATAGTGGATGCTCTTACCAAAAGAATTCGGAAGTAAACACTCCCTTTCTAACAGTAAACAAGCCTTCATGGGGATCCGCCATAGATGTGGGGAAAAACAAGTTTGCCAAAAGATTTTACCATGAGGCTCAAGCCCTTAAATCTTGTTCCTGATTTACCCTAGACTATGCTATTGCCGCCATTCTTTCAGCATAACAACAAAGTATCAACCTTGTGCTCTATTTTCCAGAACGCCAAGAGGAATTATAAGTCTATCCTTGACATTAAGGAATCTATAATGGAGTTTCTCAAGCCAGAAGTACGCCAGCCGTCTAATAAAGGAATTTGGCTCTACATTCACGCCGTTGGTCAATTTAAAGAAAAAACCACGTCATGACCCTTGCGCCTATTGTGGAATTTTCAGCATCAGGAAAGCACCTGCCTGAAAAAGCAAGCTGATGAGATGGGAAAAGCGGAGTCAGCTTAAGGCGTGAGGCACACTCTGCTGATGATGCTTCGCCTTGACCTCAATCTAATGCTGCTCCACGTGCTGAGTGTTACGTCCTATCTAAGACTGAAGAAGTGGAGGTGCCAAACTCGCTGATCTCATATGAAGGATTAACATTTTACTCTGCCTTTTCTGGAACTCACCCTCCAGGGAATTCAATTTAATCAATAACTCATTTTGGTACCAAAGGCACTCATTTAGAAGTGATCATCCACAAAGTGAAGATTTTAGCCATAGTTGACATGGGGTCTTTAGTTAACGTTATATCTCCCCAATTAGTAAAACGGATAAAAGTCGCTACAGATCAGAACCATACTGTAGATTACAGGCCCTCAGGGCTGCATCAAACCCGCTCATTGATCACCTACTAATCCTTGTCACTACAATTTGATCTTTGGTAGTGACTTCCCTAGCAATTGCGTTAGAGAACAATGGATATGACCTTCTCATTGACACCCAATTCCTGGTTGAGTTTGATGCCCTAATCAGTAATAAGGACCTTTTTTGTATTCTAGGGTATCGCATCAGCTTAGTTATAAAGGATATTCCTAAGGAAAGAGGGAAGGAAAGCCTAGAGCTGTTAACTAGAGCACCCAAACCATATTGAGCGCCTAGAAAACTGAGTGGTCAGACCAAAGGCCAAATTACACCCTTCCAGTGCAGAAGCCCAAGAAGAGATGCCTATGTATAAAATTAACCGTGTAACCATACCTCTGAAGTCGCAGATCCTCATAGATACTGGGCTCCAAATTTCCGTACTTCCAGATCATCTACTGATGATTTGTGGAGATCCTAATCTGGCTATTTGAGAGCCTCTTACCTGGTCTGGGGTACTGGAAACAGCTTACTGGGGCCCTTTGACGATTCTTATAAGTAATCTACTGAATAACCTATGCAGATAACTCGAAACCGTCCTGTAGCCTATGTCCAGACTCTACCTACCAATCAATTTAAGTCATTCTGTGGTGTTGAACGTTGCATGATTTAGGCATTGATGAAT
The DNA here is from genome assembly GCA_022478985.1 of Massospora cicadina. Lineage (NCBI taxonomy): Eukaryota > Fungi > Entomophthoromycota > Entomophthoromycetes > Entomophthorales > Entomophthoraceae > Massospora > Massospora cicadina. Next base: position 54,765 of record JAKSZP010002843.1, on the reverse strand, counting down.
ATGCTCCCATAGCCTGAGTTGAAGTTAATATAGGAGACTCCCTCAACTTCAAGCAACAGCGACATGTGGATGCCTTGATTGAGGAGTATGCCAATACTTTTTTACAGGGTTGGCGATTTTAGAATGATGAAGGTGGTGCAGCACAGAGTGCTAACTTGAGATGCACCTTCAATTTGCGCTTGAATGTATCAGAAGTCTAAGGTTGAGGAAGCCCAGGTTATTGAGGAACTAAAACAACTTTTGAATGCTGGATTGCTGAAGCAGTTGCAAAGTCCCGGGCCTTGCTTATGCTGCTGGTTAGGAAGAAGGATGGAGGATACCAGGTGGTAATGGATTATCATCAGCTGAATGCCATTACTCAAAAATACAGTTACCCTCTACCCCAAATTCATGATTACTTTATGACTTCTGGCTGGATCTCAGTTTTTATCATCAATGGATCTCGTCAGTGGGTATTGGCATATTGAGCTTGTGCCAGAGGATATAGAGAAAAGTGCGCCCTTATAGCGAGCAAAAGGTTATTTGAGCCCACTTGCATGCCTCAAGGCCTATGCAACGCCCCAGCCATATTTCAACGAGCAATGGACTGTCTACCAGGGGATCTAAAGATGTCATATTTACTGGTTTATTTGGATGATGTAACGTTATTATCCTGGACTTTTGATCAGCATCTGGCTCACCTGAAAGAAAGTTTTGAACGTCTTTTCTCTGCAGTCACTAAAGTTAAAGTCACTAAATGCTGGTCCTTCGAGACCAAAATGGAGTTCCTTGGGCATAAGGTTACCTGAGAGGGAATCTAGACAATACCTGACAAGGTGATCGCCATAAAAATGACTCAGCCAAAAAATTTACATGATATACATGTTTTTCTTGGAATGGTTGGTTATTACTGACAATTTATCCCATATTTTGCTGAACTCTCCAAACCACTAACCTATCTTCTTCATAAAGAGGAAACATTTCAATCGGAGGAAGCCCAACAGCAGTCCTTTGATATTCTGAGAAAGGCTCTAGCTACCGCCCCTGTACTTGTGCATCACGAGCTTGACAAACCTTTCATTCTCTTTACTGATGCCAGCAATGTGGCTGTGGGGGCTATTCTCACTCAGCTTGATACAAAACAAGTTGACCACCCTATCACTTGCTTCAGCAAGACTTTAACTTGGGCGAAAAAAATTACAGTGTAATTGAACGTGATTATCTAGCTGTCATGCTGGCCATCAAACATTTCGTCCCTTCCTTTATAGGAACCATTTCACCTAGTGATGGACCATGCCTCTCTATGGTGGCTACAACAGATGAAAGACCCCAAATGACGGTTGGCCAGGTGGGCCCTTAAACTACAGAATTACTATTTCTATATTATTCACTAAGCCATCATGGTGCATCAAAACGCTGACGGATTATCCTGGCTACTCATACTAAATATATGCTTCTGAAGAGGTTCGATCTACAAACTTATTGTGAAACTGGAGAAATGGGGTCAAGATGTCCCTTGGATCAAACGTCAATTAAAGAAGATGGCTGACCATACTCATGTTGAAAATGGGATATTATATAAGCAAGTTGGACATCTTAATTACTGTATATTTGACCTTCCACCAGAACGAAATCCCAGGGAAGCACATATGATTTTGGGTCATGGCGCGGTAAAGGAGACTATATGGCTAAAGGAACGTTGTTACTGGGATGGAATAATTGAAACCATCCAAGAAGTCATTGATAACTGCTTTACATGTGCAAATCAGAAGCTTACAAATCTGATCTATCAATACCAGGTCTCAAGTCCTATGGCCCCATTCACCACAGTTAGTATTGATGTCATTGGGCCTTTGACTACGGCGTTTTTATGGCCATCGCAACATTATCTTGGCTGTTGACCACTTTACAAAGTGGGTGGAGGCCATCTCAATTGCCTCACCCACCTCTAAGGCCACCGCCTCTTTCTTACTAAAATAGGTCTTCACCTGCCACGGTAGTCCTAAGGTGCTGCTCTCTGACAATGGGACCAACTTCATCTCTTAAGTCATCACTGATCTTAGCTCTATGATGGGCACCTACAATTCCTTTATGGCCCCTTACCATCCTGCTACTAATGAGGCTGTAGAACGGGCAAATGGTATATTAGTCGCCATCCTCTAAAGATGGCACAATAAAACTCTTCTCAATGGATTGATTATCTTTCCGCTGCTTTGCTAGCTTACCGTGTTAGTAATCTCTGAATTAAGATGTCATCTTTTTGGCCTATACAGATTAGAGCCAATACTGACCTCAAGTGTGAAGCCCATATTATAAACCTCAACACCAGACACCACTGATCTCACTATGCAAAGACTGGCCAATGAATTGTTTTGACTACAAACTTTAGTCACTAGATCCATGGGGACTATAAGTAAATGAGAGGACAAATGAAGCAATGCCATTAACCAATTTTATCGAATACCATTTAGGGGACCTTGTCCTGTTTTACCATCATCAGCCTGGTGGATGAGTTCATAAGCCTGACTTGCTGAGGTTGGGCCCGTAATGAGTTTATTTAAGAGTACTGAAATACTTGATTGACTCTGTCAAATCAAGTTCTGTCATAAATTTAGTGCATTCTAGATTCCTCCAGACTTATGTACTTCCTTAGCAAGATCTTGAAGGGGCATTGTCAGGAAAGATTAGGGTCACGTTGTGATGGACGAGATTTGAACTCAAACTGAATTGCAACCTGACCAGAGGAGATCCACTGATTTAGAAGATACCAAAATTGTTAAGAATAACAATCTCCCAAAAGAGCCGTTGAATCCTGAACCTTTCCTGAATCCGCCAATTTACCTGACAAAAGCGCTGATTTAATTGATGAAGATTTTGCCTTTCAGGGGTCATTAGAAACCATTTCTGCAAGCAAGGAAGGCCAAGTACGCCAAAAGACTTTGTACTCCACCTTGCCAATCAAGAGATCACCATATCTGACTTGATTCTAATTTTCCTGCAAGGTCTATCCCAAAAAATCCATTTTCTCGCAAGGCCCCATAGATATCTCTGTTTTTGTAAATAAATATACCATCTGATTTGCCTAGTTATACTATAAGTTTTCCTGCCTTTTTTTCACTCAGAAGACCTTGCTTTTATAAAGCAAACAGAGTAGCATCAATAAAGAATTTCCGTTGAATAATCGCCTTAGGAGCATAATCGCCCTAAGAGATTCCCGCTGGAGCTACCTCCAACTAATAATCAAAAAGCCTTTGAAGGTCCCAACCTACAGAAATATCAACAAACCTAAAATATACCTTATATATACCTACTTATTTCTAACAGGAAATGAAAGTAAGCGTGATTTTGTTTATTTTAAACTTCCTAGGACATCTCTGGTGTAAAGGGGGCAACAACCAGCATGCCACCTGGACTAACTTTGGGGAAAATTTTTTGCTCTAGCTATATGAGCTACCTCAAATTCTGCCAGTTACACTGCAGACAACAGAGACAAAAACTGTTTTAGAATCATCTGTTCCCCACGGCGTCAGACTCAACAGAAGGTGTTACACCACCAGAACATATAAATTCATGGCTGGAGAGGAGTGGAAGGGGAAGCAGGAACAAACAACACTTCCACACTTAAGAAACTTCCAAGCTAGACATGCTGTGGGGAGAAAGATGGGCTTAAATCTCTTACACTTGGAGAGGGGGTATTAGACAAAGTTGTATGGGGCAGAAAATAATTCTTAACTGTGGTATAGTACTTTGATCCAAGTAATGTAGTAACTTTCCAAGAACTACCCAAATAACCAGGGGTTCAACATCCTGATCTTATAATAAAACTAACACATCACCCCACCTATAAGAAGGGTGTGAAGGACAAGAATTGGGGTCGCTCTATTATGTCATGGAGTTTTTATAATTTTAATAAGTCTGCACTGCCACTCAAGATGAGTTAAATCCGCAACAACATCCAGAATACATCCAGTACAGCCACCCACAATGTTTGTTTTGAAGTAAGTGAGGTAAAACCTAATATTGACCCGATAATCCAAGATTTGGACAACATAGTTGATATTAAAAATCGCGAAATTCTTAAATTTGAAAAAGTTTAAAATTAAGGAATTTATATAAGTAAAACCCTAAGGAAAGTAGAAATAAAAAGGAGTGACAGCAGAGCCTGTGGGGGACTGCTGACTTATATGCTCAATAGGTGAGGAATAAGAGGAGTGATGAATTGACATATGCAAATCTTTTTGTGATTGACTTCTAGTGGATTACAACACTAGACTGTCTTATAATGTCAACTTGGATATGACCTGACCGGCTGGATTGTCATCAAAAAATTTAAAGCTTTTTGGGGCCACAATTCCACCTAGCAAACCGGCAACAATTTTTCCAATGGCTGGAAGGCACCCAGTTCCAGGGAAGATATGGGCGGTTCCACCAAGAATCAAATGGGTCTGGCATTTAAAAATCTGCTGGGGCTGTGCTCGCCCTCACTTTCAGCAAAGGGGAGTCATATGGGTGGCTTTGAGTCTGAGGTTGATTCAAACTATTTATTCATTCTTTAATTAATTACTCCTATTAATGAGAGTCAAACTAGGGGTTTTTTATGGCAAAGTGGATAGCTCTAGTTATGCTGTCATCAATGGCTTTTGGCCACCAACTCCTCCTGACACACACCCTTGATCTTCTCCACCAGCTCCTCAGTGGCAAGAAGGGGTAGAGGGAAACTTTTATGGGGTAGGCTGTCACCCACTTCTCATCGCCACATGGCTTAGATAGTTCTGGTTGTTGAGGGAGTGAGCAGCCTTTTTATCCTCCTTATTGGTTCTTAAGGGATATTCCACTCTGTTGAGATGCAAGGGATGCTCCTCAGGACTTGCAACTGCCACCGTGATAAAACTGGGATAACAGTCGCCTCACAACAATATTAGATTATTTTTAGATTATTAAATTAACAGACCCAAACACGCAAGGAAGTCAGTTTTTAACCATAGTAAGCTCACTGACTGTCAGGATTCAAGCTCAAATTCAAAATTTGAGTAGTATGATAATGGGATTTGAAGCCAACCTAAAGATTTAGTCAAAACTATTTTCAGGGATAATACCCAATTTATAGTATCAAAGCCTTCCATTATTATGGTCAAAACCTGACCTATGTGATTGAAAGCTGTTTGACATGAGCTTTGCAATATTAGGGGTCCAAAACTGATCTATGCAATCAAATACTGTTTGACAGAAGTAACCAGAATGTCGCAGAAGCTCCAATTGCAGAGTAGTATAGATCTCAGATTGGAAGCGTTTGAAGATTATTACCTAAAATAATTTTTTAATATCCTATATAATTTGGTTTTAACAAAAATAAAGATTACACTCTTTTTGCTATCAATTTTGGCTTATCACTATTTTATTGGTGAAGAATCAATTGGGTACACCACTCAAGAACTTTTTTTGAGTGAAGTCTTTTAAAAAAATAAACCCTTTTAAGTATCCATCACCTGGGGCTTCAGCTGCCCTGGTCTTCATAAGGACAGTTTTTTCCCCCACGTTTTGATAAAAACTGGTGCTCTCAGCAAGGTACACCTTGAGTTTCTGGAGAAGTTATAATTACAATGGCCAATAACATTTTTGGCTTCAGACACCTCTTCATAACATAATGAAGCATGTTTCAGTGATTGGGCGGTCAATATGCACATAGGAGAAATGGCATTAACTTGCTTTTTTATTACCCATGTCTTTGGAGGTGAACCTTCCCAATCCTTCCGCGGAGCTGTATCAATTATAAATTTTGGGTTTGATGAAGCCCTCCAGCTCCTCCTCTCTGGGTCCTTCATCCCCAGAAGATGCGCAGACTGAAGACCAGCCCTCACAGGGCAGACCCCTATGTTGGGTTTAACTGACAATTTCTCACTTGATGGGGATCAGGTCAGGGAAGGACGTACAGAACGCTATTTGCATCAATTTGTGCATCCCACCCTGTACCATCTCATACAAGTAGCTGGGTTCCATCATCAGGAACTATTTTGGCATCTATAGTTATTGGGAACTTTGCATTTGTAACTCCTCCAAAAGACCATCCTGCATCTTTCTTGAGCAGTAAGAACTGAAACGCACTATTAAAAAATTGGCAACTCATCAACGAGATACAGGTTGTTTTAACACGTCTTGACAATGGAATCATGAGATTATTACAAATAGAGCTTTACAATTATTTAAGTCTATTAGAAGTTGTCATTAATAACCAAAATTGGGATTGTACCACAGAAGTACAAACCAAAATTGATAACTTTTTGTCCTCCATGGATGAACGCCTCTGTTTTCTCATAGAGTTAATTTACAATATTTGAGATACTCAGGAAAATATCTGTTCCTCTGGACCATTTGGGATGACGGGAGACGCTGGCCCTCTTGAAATGCCTGGTGACCCCAAAGTCCCTGGTTGCGATGGCCTGCTCAGCTGACATGGATCCCCTGGACCCCCTGGACACTGGGACCCTGTGGCCCTCCTAGACTTAGTACTGATCCAAAACTCCTGATGTTTGACTCCAGTTGACAATAGATAAATCCAAATTTCAATGTCCAACTAGGACGCGTAGCTCAAGGAGCGCAACTACTCAGGATGGAATGCCTCTCCTCCCTGAAGTTTCTCTGGGCGCTCATCATGGACGCCTTAAAACCTTGGCTACTCTACCCACTGTAGTACGAGGCTTGAAGCAGCAGATGCTCATCACTGAGAAATATTAACTTAAACCCTGAGACACAACTGCCCGTTTAAAGGATTAAATTTAGCAGTTAAACCACTCTTCCCCACAAAAATAGCCCTTTGGGACGCCCATGAGCAAGTAGATTTAGTTATTGAAAATGTTAATCACCTTCAAAGTCAAGTGGATGCTCTCCATCCCAACAGTTATTCCCAAGATATCATTTCCTCCTTAGGAGAAGGAGCACCACCAGTGTCAGTTTATGTCGTTCAGCCTCCAATTCATCCAAATAGCACGTTTAAACTCATATAAAAAGAGAAGTACGTCCCAGGAGAAGGGAGCATCTTCTTTTTCCTATATTGTTATAAAAGTGCAATAAATGAAGCTACCAACAACTAAAGGCTCAAACACCTGAAAGTTTGCCTTAGTTGCATAACCCAGGATATTATGGTACCTCAAATGATTAACTGTCATACCTGGAATGATGCCAAGGATTCTCTACTTTGGGAGTTAAGGAGTGACTCAAGACTATCCAACCAGAAACATACATTTATGGGAATCAGCCTTAATTAAGAAGAATACATTAAAGAGCTCACTTACCAATTTTATCTTGAGACTCAGAGTTTAGTCATAAGGAATCATCTTACATTGGATGATGCTATCACTGACTCTTTATTGGCATTCAAAAAATAGCTTATTATCCATAATCTATCTTAAAGCGGTGAAATGCAATTATACGTCTCTCCTGCATATATAGGAAGCCATCATGGAGATTATTGTTGATTTGTTTAGATCAACTTCGACACCCCATCCTAATAAAAAGCCTTGGCTCCAAGTATTAGCGGTAATGTTCCCCATCTCGCCTACACCTGAGTTAATTTTGCACTTATTGCAAGTAATCCAAACTCACCCTAAACTTATGCCACCAACTTAGCCAAAAAAAGGAAGCAAAAGAGCAGTCAGCGTAGGGCAATAGTATTTTTCTTCTGACGACACTCAAGTGCATCAACCATCTAGCTCTATTCCCAGTACAATGTTTTGTTTTGTGTTAGCTGCTCCTGCTAAAAATCGAAGTGCCTCTTACTAATAAAGGAAATAAAGACCTTTAGTCCTCCCATTTTTACATTGGTAAAATATCCAATAAATTTCTTGCTGTCAGCTCCTTTAGTGAGAGCCAAGCATTATTTGACAAGTCTTTCAAACACAATAAAAACCCCAAAATTGTCCAAGACAAAATCATCCTCTTACCTTTCTTCAATCATCCAACAAAAGTTTATTAGCAGTTAATTTTCAATTTTGATCTTTTGTGGTATGAGTAGAGGTAGCCGTTCACAAGTTTAAAGTCCTGGCTATACTTGATACTGGCTCTCTGTTTAACATGATATCCTCCCAACTTATACAAAAAAATCAAAAGTTTCGCTGGACTTTATTCCTAAAGCTGAATATTGGACGGCGGGGAACCAGTCTACTAAGGCAATTGTGGCATATTATGCCTTACCCCTTCAAGTTAAAACTTTTGATTACTGCTCTCGCTATCACATTAAAAATTACAACTATGAATTTCTTATTACGTTATAACTAACGTGAGTGTTCAATTGCATAATTAATCACAAAGAAAAATACTTTTCACTTTTATGATGTAAAAACCATTAATAACTGATCTCCCAAAAAAATAAGGGGTATGTAAAAATGTACCTGACTTGTCAATTTCCATCTCTTTCTCTAAAATAAAGTATCAAAAACCTGGGGTTTAAAACTAAATTACCTCCTGAGGCTGTGTTTCTGAGGATGGGATACCTCTGTATGCCCCTCATCCCAATTAAATACCACCTGGTTCTCAAGTTATTGTGGATTCAAGAATTAAGATTCACATTCCTTCTAACCAAGCTTTGGGGCTATATGTACATCTAACCTTTCATTAAAAAGCGTTGACCTGTCCTAAAATTTTAGACCCTGCTTACAAGAAATCCATCTCCATTTTATTAGGAAACTGATCAATCTAACCCTCCAAGTTCCTTGACATGCCCTCATAGCCTATGCGAAACTGTCCTAATGGAAATATTGCATCTGTAAGCAGTTTTGGTTCCCTAAAATATTTAGGGTTTGATCTCCTACCCACAATAACTCTTGTTAAATGTAAGATTGGAGATAACCTCACTCCTAATGAACGCCAGAATGTAGAAGCCCTCCTCAAGGAAAATAATGATATCTTTTTATCAGGACCAGTGATTATGGGAAAATGTCAGGAGTAATTCACCAATTCAAAAATGAGTTCACCCCCATCTAAATCTCGAGATTACCAATAATTTCAAAGTCAAAGAAGCCCAAATAGCCCTAGAATTAAATCAATTGTTAGTGTCTAGCTACTTGTGCCATCCAAAAGCCTGTGTGCTCTCAGCTTTTATAGATTTGTGAAAAGATGGCAGGCATTGAGTTGTTATGGATTATCACTGACTAAAATCCAATACATGGGAAGATAGATATCCTTTACTTCATATAGATGATTCATTATGCTTAATGTCAGGATCCCATTATTTTTGGCAATGGACTCACCAGTGGGTATTAGCAGATTAACTTATTCCCTGAAGACCGCAAGAAATACACCCTCATTGTCAGAATTCACCCTCTTATGGGTGAAGCCTCTTACTAGGGTTTTGACTCTCTAATATTTCATTAGGGAATGCTAAGATGTGCTCCTCGTTTACTTGAGTTAAGCTATCTCAAAGTATCATGAATCATCACTGATGATATTTAATAATGTTTAATTAAACTATCAGGTCCTAATCTGCAGTTATTGATCTCAATAACGATTTCAAGTATAATAATTACTAGCGACTTATGTTGAGTGTTGGGATTTTGCTAAATTCTTTTGGTTCTGAAAAGTCTACTTCAACAATTTTCCTGGCACTATCTGAAGGAGAGAGAAATCTATTTAAATTATCTTAATATTAATAAGGAAGATCAGTCTCATCCCAATTAAGAGATAGAAGATTTGATCACTCAATGATTAATTAGATCTAACAAATCCTGAACCATTACAAAACCTATAAATATTCAATCCTTCCAATAATAAAAAATTAGGTCAAATTATAATCTGTTTTTACTTTAACTTATCGCTTTTTGGAGAATCCACTCAAAGTAACTTAGAGAAAACCTGCCCCATTAGAAAGTGTAATTAAAAACTTCCAGAGTGGTGCTCACTACAGGGGTCACTCTGAGTTACGCACCAGTGAAAATGTCTATCACTACTATGGATTCTCATTTTTTGCCTGAAGCTCAAGACCATGAGCTAGGAAGTATTTTATGATGGGTCCATTCATCTAGAACTAAATCCCAAGAGTACTGCCCACGTTGGAATTCTGTGCCAACCTGGAGTTTTATGATCCTATTTTAAGCTTTACAGCGAACTTTCAAATCCATCCTGAGGCTTTCTGAATTTCATTAATCAAATGCTCAAGGGAGCCTTAATTCCTTGAATCCATTACACTCAATCTCATCCCAATGCTGTACCCTCTATCTTGTGGGAGGTGTTGCAAACTTCCCAAATTCTAGGTTTTGCACCGAGCAATACTTGCATCAGCTTGTACACCCTACATTATACCATATACTACCAGTAGTGGGAATGCATCATCAAGAGATGCTCAATTTACTAGAAGGACTCCAGTCCTTGAATAATTATGTTACCAAGTTTTTCAAATCCGCCTCTGAGTTTAGCAGAGTTAATCAAGATACCATCATCAATAATCAGACCCTTCTCAATGAAGTACATAAACAGCTTATTCATCTTGACCATGGAATGTCCAGTTTTGTTGATTTAAAGTTTCCAAAGAAAGTCCAGAAAATTTAGAAAGAATGGAAAGAGGGAATTTCCCAACTCTTTGAGCAAAGTAAATCTATGGGAGAGGAAATCAAAAATTGCCTTTTCCAATTGGAGCGGTTGTACTCTGGAATCCAATTCTGAGTCATCAAAATAGAGAAAACCTCTGGAGCTATGGGTCCTCCTGGGGTTGAAGGACCTCGTGGTCCACCTGGGAGAGAAGGTCCACGTGGACCTCCTGGCACTGATGGGCCCCGTGGACCCCCAGGGTTGAAGGGCTTCATGAACTACCAGGTGCAGATGGACTTCAGGGACCTCCAGGTGCTGATGGGTATTCAGGATCCCTTCAACAAATTGACTCTCTATTGAGCATGATGGATCGCTTAAATGAGCAATTTTACAAAGTGGCCAAGGAACGTAACTTAACATCTGACGGGGTAACGATTGACCCCCTCCTGTTGCTTCAGTCTCTATTTGACAAATTGAGTAATATGAGTAAATGGGCAAAGGACACAGACATCCTGTTTCAAGCCTACGAATCAAAAGGCGAGATGCTTCAAGCAAAAATTGAAACACTGGAACTTAAGTATAATGCACAGCAGGAGAAAATTTATGAACTATATCATCGGTTGGATGAAAAAAGTAGGGCATGCTGATTTGAATTGATGGTTTATTGAAATTTGTACTGAGACTGTTGGCCCCTATCCTCCATTTTCTTCTCAAGTTTATGATTCCAACTCTTATGTTTCTACTCAATCTGAACACCCTGGAGTGCATGTTTTGACTGCCAATGCTCCAATGAGTTTCAAAACAGTATTTAAAGCAAGTACTCTCCTTGAAGACAGCATTATCTCCTTCCTCTATCTATATGAGAAGGCTTTAAGTGAGGCCACAGATCATCAAAAAAAGAATTACTTGCCTAATTGCCTCAATTGTTTGGCCCAGGATATCATGGTACCCCACTTAATGACTTGCTCTACTTGGTCTCAGGCTAAAGAAGCGCTAATCAAAGAATTTGGGAGTGAGAAAACCTTATCCTCTCAACAGGCTTTTATGGGTATACAGCCCAACAGAATGAATCTATCAAAGATTTTGCTCATCAGTACTATTGGGAAGCTCAGACTTTGGTAGCTTATGGTCAGTTAAATTTAGATGATTCAATCACTGCAGTCATGTCTGCTTTTACTTCTAGGACTAAGATGAAAGTTTACCTTCTTAGCATAAAGAAGAATTTCAGAAGTATACTAGACATCAAGGAGGCCTTGTTGGAATTGCCTCCTCAATTTTCTGAAAACCCCAAGTTTACAATTCTTCAAGACCTAATCGCCCTAGAGTTTATTGTGCCTGAGAATACTAGGGCAATCAATGTAATTACTGTCATCGATATTTCCATTCTGAGGATCGATGTTATAAGAAAGAAGCTGATAATAAACAGAAAAATGATAAACACAACAAGATTCTCCAAATTGATAATGATACGAGTATGCAACAAGAACTTTGAAGCCCTGTGGAGTATAATAAAGATGAACATTCCTCCTATTCCTTACCCTCCTTGTTGGCTTTATCCTCTCAGTTTGGAAGAACCATTACCCACATTGATTTTCGAGTGAATCAAGTTAATGCTAAGGCTATCATTGACACTGGATTCCCGGTGAATGTTGTCTCATCAAAATTTTTTAAGTGGATCAAGTTATTGCCTGATATTTCCCATTTGAAGAAAATGGCACTGCGGGACCTCATAGTACTCAGTCAATTGGAGCCTTTTTGGCACTTCTTCTAAAGATTGGGAAGTTAACTTTTATGAAACCTAATATTGTCCGCAATAATTTAAGTTACAACCTACTTTTGGGGACTCAAATTTTGTGGGACTTGATGGAATTATTAATTATCCCGATTCATCACTTTCCCTTTTGGGTATAAAGTTCCTTTACTGTTATCCAAACATGCTTATACCAAACATCGGTTATGTCTGCTGGAGGGGTCTAAAGATCTTATTCTATTCAATATCATGTTGGAGACCCGCATGTAAAATTACCCCCTCCTTTGGCAGATATTGAAGAAGGAATGCCTATTTTCTCCCCAAGAATTTGGTTATTCCACCAAAATCGCAGGTAATTATTAATACTTCATTACATATTTCTATTCCCAAAGGACATTTGTTACAAGTCCAAGGCATTTTCAACCCTTCTGCTAAAATTATCTTGCCTTGTCCTGGAGTATTGGATTATGCTTATTCTGGTTCATTATTTGTTTTATTGGCAAACCTTACCAATCAACCAAAAATGGTAGATCAAAACCATCCCATTGCTTATGTCAAGTTATTACCCTTATCTCGAATCTTTGATGCTAAACCTTTTGAAAGCTTATATGACTTTGGGCTAGAAAGTGATCAGGAAATTCTTACTGTGGGGCCTGCAATTGGAAAACACCTCACTAAGGAACATCAGAGACAAGTAATTCAATTATTAGAAGAATACTCCGACATTTTTGTCAAGCATACTTATGATTTTGGAAAAATGAAAGGGGTAAAACATTCTGTTGAAACTGGCGATCATCTTCTATTCATGCTAAGCCATATCGCAAATCTAAAGTGGAGGAAGCCCAAGTTACAGGAGAATTGCAATAACTATTGGAGGCTGGATTATTGAAACCCTCCAATAGTTATTGGGCCTCTCCATTGCTGTTAATTAAGAAGAAAGATGGTTCCCATCACGTGGGTAATGGATCATCATAGATTGAACGCTATTACTCATTGAGATAGTTATCTGTTACCTCGAATTGACAATTCTCTTTGGTTGTTGGCTGGTTTGACTTATTTTTCTGCAATGGATTTAGCCAGTAGATACTGGCAAATTAAATTATCCCCAGAAGATCGAGCTAAGTGTGCCTTAATATCCAGTGAAGGTCTATTTGAACCAACCCGCATGCCACAAGGATTGAGCAACGTGCCAGCAACTTTTCAATGGGACATGGATGGAATGTTATGGGATTTAAACTCACTTGTGTTTTGGTATATCAGGATGATATTACTGTGTTTTCCAAAAAAATTAAGAACATTTGGGTCATCTAAAAGAAGTTTTCAACCAAATTTGGAACTCTTCTCTAAAGCTCAAACCCTCCAAATATTCATTCTTCCAAAATGAAATGAAATTTTTAGGACATCAGGTATCTGCTAAAGGGATTCAACCCCTCTCATCCAAAATTCAAGCTATACAACGAATGCCTGCTCCAACCTCTCTGCGGGGTATCCAAGTCTTTCTTGGCATGGTTGGGTATTATTGGCAATTTATACCCAAGTTTGCTGATATGGCTGAACCGTTATTCCATCTGTCACAGAAAGGGGTGCCATTTGAGTGGAGCTCAGGAACAGCCGTTCAATTCCCTACAAATGGCCTTGACTAAGGCACCTGTTTTAATTCATCCTTGATTCAATAAGCCTTTTTTCTTGCATACCAATGCCAGTAATGTCACTATTGGAGAAATTTTATCCCAGTGTGACGCAGAGCAAAATGATCATCCCATCGCGTTCTATACCAAAACTTTGTCCAAGGCTGAGAGAAACTACAGTGTAACATAGCGGGAGTGTTTGGCAGTATTTCTAGCTATTAAGCATTTCCATCCTTTCCTATATAATAATTTTACCGTTATTACTGACCATTCTTCTTTGAGATGGTTGCAAAATATGAAGAATCCTAATGGGAGATTGGCCTGTTGGGCTCTAAGATTACAAAATTACGATTTTTCTATTGTGCATTGCTAGGGTGCTAAACATCAAAATGCTGATGGTCTGTTCCAACTACCTATACTGACTTTAGATTTGGGAAAGGAAGAATGCCTATATAATTTTATTGGATGGCCAGAAATGTGGGATTGAGAATCTGAAGAGGATTGGGCTTTTTTTTAAAAAATATCAACAAAGATACCATGATTCAAGAATGAGCCTTGTATAAACAGGTCAAGTCCAAATGGTTACCCTTTTTGCACCCAAATTTGAGATTTCATGCTGTTATGGAGGGACATGAACAAGTAGATCACAGCGGATTAAAGAAGACTCAAGAATGGTTGAAAACTCGTTATTATTGGAATAACATGACTGAATTTATTCTAAAGACCCTTAACTCATGTCTTGTTTGTAAAAGCCATGGAGCCACCAACCCTACTTATCAACATCAAGTTATTCCCCCAACTAAAGCGTTCAAAGTGGTAAGCATTAATGTTGTAGGCCCTTTTCCTCGGGGATTGCTTGGCTATCATTACAATATTATGGCAGTGGATCACCTCACTAGATGGGTTGAGGCCATTTCCATTGCCACCCCTTCTGCTAAGACTACTGCGCTGTTCCTTTACCAGCACATTATCACCCAACATGGTAGTCCCAAAGTCCTTATGTCTGACAATGGGACTAATTTTACCTCTCAACTCTTACAGAAATTATCCAAATTATTTAATACTACCAAACTATTTGTCATTCCTTATAATCCATACATGAATGGAGCCATTAATTGAGTCAATGGAACTTTAGTCTTGATTTTAAGGAAGATGGATTCTACTGATCCCTCTCAGTGGAACTTCTATCTGCCAAGTGCCTTATTTGCTTATCAAATAAACTATCATCAGATCATCAAGATGTCACCTTTCAAATGCATATATGGGCGAGATCCATCAATCCCTTCTAGTATTCAGGCCATAATTAAAAAATTTAACCTGAAAACTCTGATTTAGTTATGAGAAATCTGGCTGATGAAATTATTTGTCTTCAAGATCAAGCCATGAAATCAACTCAAATAACCACCCAAAAGGAGACCCAAAGAAGTAATCAGCATAAGCCCGCCTTACCTGAATATCAGATTGGGGATTTCGTTTTGTATTATCACTCTTGGCCTGGTGGACGTACAAAGAAGTTAGGATCCAACTGGTCTGGTCCATATTGAGTTATATTTTGAAAAGGATTAGAATACTCAATTGTTCATGTGGATACTGGGATAGTGATAAATTGAACTCATCCCAGACTTTTAAGAATTCACCCTCCTCCATGATCAAATATTGAGGGGGAAGTGTCAGGATTTTGCTTAATTCTTTTGGTTCTGAAAAGTCTACTTCATCAATTTTTCTGACACTATCAGAAGGAGAGAGTAATCTATTTAAATTTTCAAGTAAATAAGGAAGATCAGTCTCACCCCAATTAAGGGATAGAAGATTTGATCACTCAATGATTAATTAGATCTAACAGATCCTGAACCATTACAAAACCTATATATATTCAATCCTTCCAATAATAAAAAATTAGGTCAAATTATAAACTGTTTTTACTTTAATTTATCACTTTTTGGAGAATCCAATCAAAGTAACTTCAAGAAAAAATCTGCCCCATTGGAAGTTTAATTCAAAAATTCCAGACTGAGGATGATCAAATCTTTATAATTATTTTATACAATAGCTTTATTATTTTACTAGCAACCTAAGCTGACCATTTTTGCTAAACTAGAAACTATCGCCTAGTAAATTCCTTATCTCCCTCCTTATACTACCTTTGCTTATCTACCTGCCGCCTATTATGAATCCTCTCTCATATCCCACTTTTAGACTTAGGTACTTTGAATACCTCAAGGCTTTATCTAAATAAAAATAGTTTCTCACATACTCTCCTACTATAGCTTTTCTTAGCCCTTAGGGCCTACTAACTCACTTGGCGCTTTAGCCATGAATCAAATAAGGCCAAGTTAGGATACAATTCCCCACGTCATGATAAAATAGTTCTTTCTGCTAAATGCCCCTGAGCTCCCCTTGCCAACTACAACCAAGGAAGGAGGAGGAGCGATCTTTGTCCTGGGCCTCAAACCCAGGATGACCTACCATGGCACCTGCTCTCTTTTTCAGCGCTTAAGACCAGGATGAGGGGAAGACCTTCGACCAGGAGCTTACAGAGCAAGACGCCAAAAAGGTCCAAAGGCACCCCAAAACATAACATAGAATTGGGTGGGACAACACCATCTAATCTGATCTTTCAGGGGCTACTACCTGATGCTGGCTATACTGCTAATGACTTTACTGGGGTCAATCCCCAATGTTTTTCTGTATAATGTCAACCAGCGACTAATGACAAGTATAGACCAAAGGGTTTTGATAATAATATAACCTTTATAATAATTTAATTTATAACTACAATATTAAATATGAGTCCCCAGGCCAATCCCTGATGTTTTTAGAGGGTTACCAGCAAAACAATTCTGAGGATAACCTACCACGCACTACTGGCAAAATAAACATGAATTATTTTCAAAGTAGGTCAAAAGCATCTAGTTGCTCTCCGCTGCCTAAGTTCTTACTTGCAAACGATGCCAATGATCTTTCCAGGATTTCTTTCCAATGCTGGCTACAATGCCAATGATCTTACTGGACCTCTTCTTAATGCTGGCTACAATGCTGATGATCTTTATGGGGTTAATCCCTGATGCCAGGGCCACTTCCTAATGCCCTTTACCAGCTATTGTTGTGTCCACGCCAATTACCTTTGGCCCATACAACCCCGCTAGTTTAGATCTTTCTCTGTTTTCAAAATTCATGGACACCTAAAATTTAATCGCTTCTGGTATCCATGCCACACTACGCTTGGAAGATCTGATGACCCCCGTTTTGGCTTTTCACCCCTAGCTGAGGTTTTAAGGGGGTTCTTTCAGGATTCAACTGCTTATGGGTGAAACCTCTTACTAGGGGTTTAACTCTCTGATATTTAATTATTAGGGAATGCCGAGATGTGCTCCTCATTTACTTGAGTTGAGCTTTCTCAAAGTATCAGGAATCCTCCACAATAATATTTGATAATGTTTTGTTTGAATTATTGGGGCCCAATCAGTTGAGGATTGATTCTAGTTGCAATTTTAAGTATAATGATTAATGGCGACTTATACCAAGTATAATTGAATTTTTATTTATTATTATACCAATATCTTTACTATAACTTTATTGGCAACCTAAGCTGAATGTTTTTGCTAAGCTAGGCATCTATCACCTAGTAATTTATTAACTTTCTCCTTGTACTACCTTTGCTTATCTACCTGCTGTCTATTATGAATCCTCTCTCTTATCCTACTTTTAGCCTTTAGGTACTATAAATACCCTGAGACTTTATCTAATTAAACATAGTTTCTCACATACACTTAGTCGTATTGTAGCTTTTTTTGGCCCTTAGGGCCTACTAACTCACTGGGCGCTTTGAGGCCCTGAATCAACAAAGGGCCAATTAAAATATGATCAACACATCTCGACACTCATCTCTAGATAAAGATTATTCAAGCCTACTTGGATGCCACATGAGTTATGCAACACCCTTGCCACCTTCCAAAGAGCATTGGTGGTTTGTTAGTAGATTTAACGTTTTTGTGTTTTAGCTATATTGATGTTTTAACCATTTTCTTGCAAACTTTTACCAATCACCTGGCACACCTAAGGGAGGTTTTCCAGTAATTAAGCCAAGCTTCCTTAAGGTTGAAGCCTTCCAGATGTTTCTTTTCTAATTTGAAATGGGTTTTGGGCCACAAGGTAAGTAAGGCCAGAATATCCCCAATAAATGACAAATTTATGGCCAAATCTAAGATGTTTCTCAAATCCCTACGCGATGTATAAGTCTTTTTAGGGATAGTGGGATAATTTTGCCAATTTATCCACACTTTACCAACACCTCCAAACCTTAAGTATATCTGTTGATGAAAAGTACACTGCCAGTGGAAAGAGGAGCAACAACAGGCCTCAACGTATTACATTTAGATCTCTCCCACTCTCCTATACTTGTGCGTCCTAATTTCAACAAACCATTTTTAATTTTCATTTATTTAGAAATATAGCTATAAAGCTATATTATCCAAGCATGATGTAAATTTTGTGGATCATCTAATTACTTATTATAGCAAAATCCTCTGTCAAAAGCTAAACACAACTATCATGCTACAGAGCGAGAGTGCCTGGTGGTACTATTAGCTATTAAGCATTTCTGACCTTATTTATATGGGAACCATTTTACCATAATTACAAACCATGTTTCATTACATTTGCTTCAACAGTTGAAAGATCCTGACGGGAGATTAGCCAATGTTTTCAAAACTTTAAAAAAAAATTTTTTTTATTATTTATCACCTGTAGGCCCATACACTAAAATGAGGATTATTTATCCAGGTCACCCATATTAACCTTAACTAATCCTAAGGAAGATTAATTCTCCAATCTATTAACCCAACTACATTATGGAAATATGTCCCTGAATATAAATTGTAAATTAGCAAAAAGGTCGGCATATAAGGATAAAAACGGTAACCTGTACAAACTCATGTCACAGAAATGGTTACCCTACATTTGACCTTTGTCTCACACAGATGATATACTAGAGGGACATCAGCAAGTCAGCCATGGAGGACTTTGGAAAATTCACCAATGGCTCAAGACCCAATGTTACTGGAAGGGGTGATCTTCTCAATTCAAGATGTATTAGAGTCCATATATATCAAATCAGGCCAGACCTAATCCCCAATCACAATATCCTGGTTCCACCCTGTAAACCCTTTCATACTATAAACATTGAAGTTGTGGCCCCCTCCCTTAAGCATCTAATGTCCAACCATTCCTCATTCTGGAGGTTGGTCATTTAAACAAGTGGATTGAAGCTATATCCCTCCCCTCCACTTCGTCACAAGCTACAGCCACTTTCCTTAATAAGTAAATTATTACCCAACATGGGTGCCTTTGCATATTTTCTCTGATAATTGTCAGAAATTTTGATCATCACTGGTGCATGAGCTAACCAAATAAATGGGGTCCACTAAAATGTTTTCTACTCTTATCCATCCTGCAACCAATGGATGGTAGAGCGTTTAAACAGTACATTAGCCTCAACACTTCAAAAATGGCCTCAACTGACCCTCTATATATTGGCTACAATATCTACCTAGTGCAATTCTTTTATACCAAATAAGTTATCATCAGATTATCAAGATGTCTCTCTTCTGAGCTTTTTATGGAAGGAATCCTCACCTTCCCTCTTTAGTGCAAGACATGATAGATAAAGCTTTTCTGTAGCCCCTAAAGTTACTATAAGAAATATCACTAATGAGATTATCTGACTTCAGGTATCAGTGTAAGTCTGGAGGAACGTCCCCTCCATTTGGACTGGGCGGTGTTCCCGTTTTCGTCAAAAATGGTCCAGAAATGCCAGCTGCCCCTCTTGTTACCCAGGGCGACCTTGCCCATGTGGTGGATGAGCGATGGGTAGCAGCCTACCATTTAAGGATCCTGCCACCAGTCCCTGTATTAACTTTGAATGATTTAATAAACAAATCAAGGGGACTTGTGCCGAACTTTTGGATAGATGACATAATTTTGGGGTGAAAGGTTTGAATAAAATTGAGGGCAATGAGCCTTTGGCATCAAAACCTGAGAGCCCACAAACCCATGGTAACATAGCCTGACAGGCACGCAATTTCAAATGTTGAGGTACCAAGTATAAAATTTTTGGCAAAACTTGATGGCATTAGGCCATTAAGAAATGCTGACGCCAATTCAAAACCCTCCATGGCAGTACCAAAACCCCCATCTAACAGTTCTTTTCAGGTTCAACAGATGCAGGAGAGACCAGGTGCAGGCAGGTTGGTCATCATGAACCCATTTCCAAACTCATGTAACTGCCTTATGTTTGGTGACCTTTGGAGGTTCCTGTTGCCCATTGGGCGAGATGCCATCGCTCTAGTCATTAAGAATGAAGAAAATTGGTAATTCAGACATCCATGGATGAACTGGCAGTGACTCAGCCTGCCACTGTTAATTTCAAATTTCAGTTCAAATTAATTTTTCCCCAACTCAAAGTTCTCTGTGTTAGGCGAATCTTTGAGGGTCCCAATCCCCAGTTTTGCTAAGCTATTCCCCAAATCAATTGTCAATATAATCTGTCATAACACACTGAGGAAATTGAAGGTTGATTTTCTATCTTGAATTATAATAAGAAATTCCGTTTTCCAAATTCAAACTTTTCCTATAACAAAATTCAAATCTCCAATTCTGGTCTCCCCTTTCCCAGCTCACAAACCCATGGGCCATGTTAGCTGTGGTTCGTTGCAGGGTTTTTACACATTTGTGGCCTATTGCCGCTTGCTGGTTAAATCTCTTACATATCAATTAAACGTCGTACAAGCAGCAGTGTCTCTGGCATTTGGTCTCACTATTTGGATGTTTGGGCATACAGACTGACAGGCCCTTCTAACTAACTTGCTGCCATCCTGACATAATCAACCATCCAGAATTTTATGCTTTCGCTCTCCTCATTGAGATGGGTGAGCAGTGGTCATCTTTTACCAGATGAATGTACAGTTGGTATCCCGCCTTCTGTTTTTTGTCAGCTAATAGCCAATTTTTGTATGCTTCTCCCAGAGGGTTGTGAAGGAGTTTTGCTATGGCTGCGCTGCCTCAGTGCCTTCTACATTTTACTCAGTCCATCCTCAAAATGGGTTCTTCATGCTTGAAGCTGCCGACGTGGCCTTGGTTTCTGATTCCAGATCCAAATCAGTATCCATATTGATTCTAAAATCTGACACTGCACCCGCGCTCATGTTAGTTTGTTCTAGCACACCAGCTTATGAATTGTTGATGGTCCTGCCTAGATAGAAAAAAAAACCTCTTTTCCAAGCCAGGTCTACTTCTCTTACAAACCTTGCTATTTTCCCTGATCCAGCTGCAATTTTTTCCTTATCAACAGACTTGGCCGAATATGCCAATAAAAAGATTTCCGCCTACTTCTTATTACCCATGGAATTAGTATTGGGGCACACCAGGTGTCTTTTGAGGCCTTAGTTGACATGAGAGCAGCAGGTAACTTCATGAATATGGAGTTGGCCCAGCAGCTTGATCTAGACTTGGATGTGAGGCCATCGGTGTTAATTACATCATTGGCCGCCCAAACCTCCTTCAGAGCGGGCGCCCCATTCCTTTCTCAGTCCACCAGTTTAATTTTTGTGATTGATTCTCTGCAATGCCCAACCTTGTGTTGCTAGTGCTTTTGGGTGTGGGTTAATGGCGTCGGCAGCATGTGAGAATCCACATATAGACAAACATGCTGTCCTTCTCTAACAATCAGGTGGAGGGCGAGTTTCCATTTTTGGATATCTCCACTAAAGCTTATAGCCGTGGCTCTATTACAACCCTTGTTTCCCCCATTGGTCTTCCTCTGAATTTTCCCACTGAGTTGATGGGCTATCAGAGCATCTTTGACTCTGATAAGGCTAACTGCTTTCCCCCTCATACAGAATTCAATTTGAATTTTTGGGCAACGGTGCATGTGGTTAATATGAACTGTCCATTGTACTTGCATACAGTGAAGGAGGATGTGACCTAAATGCATGGTTGAACGACATGCTCAAGAAGGGTTGGTTGTTCCAGGAGACATCTCCAATTGCCTACCCTAATGTCTTTGCCAAAAAGGCAGATGGATCACTTTATCCCTTTGTGAATTATGGGCACCTAAATAAGATAATAGTTCACGGCCCCTACCCTCTTCCATTGGAGTAGACCATAGGACAAGCAATTGCCAAGTCGCAGGTGTTCTCAACTTTATCTTGTGAATGCCTTTAATCAAATTTTGGTGAAGGAAGGCCAGGAATGACTTACTGCTATCCAGAAAAAACGAGTCATATTCTAATTCCTAGTGATGCCCTTTGAGCAAAAGAATTCACCCGCAACATTCCAGGGAATGATTGATAGCATGCTAGGAGATCTCATATTCTCCTGTGCAGTCGCATATATGATGATATCCTGGTACATTCCCCCTCCCCTATAACATGCAAAGGATCTGGAGCCGTAGTGGCAGTCCTGAATAAAGTTGGTTTGTTTGTCAAGATGTCAAAATGTGAACTTTATTGGGAAGAAGTCACCTTCTTGGGAATCTCATCTTGAAAGATGGTTATGCCATCCTGCCCAGAAAATTGGACGCCATCCACGAGTGTCCAGCTCTAAAAACTCAGAAGCAATTAAGAAGCTCCTTGGGCTCCATTATCTTTTTTGGAAATTCTCCCTTGAACTCTCATAGTTGGCTGCACCACTGCATCTGCTTACTGGCAAAAACGTACCTTTCCGCTGGATGATTGAGTGCCAGCAGGCATTCAAGTCTATTGTTAAGGTGTTATTGCCATCACCAATTCTCAAGAATGCGGATCCTTCCAAACCCTATAATGTAGTGTGTTATTATTCTTCCGCCGTATAAGGGCTGTCTTGCTCCAGGAGCATGATGGATTGAAACACCCAGTTGCTTACTATTTCCGCTAGTTTCTTCAACTGAGCAATCCTGGGCCCTCTACAATAAAGGAATTGGAAGCCGTGGCGTAGCCTTGACCCAATGGAGAAATCTCTTACAGATTTCTCAGCACAGGTTGACTGTGAGAACTGACCACCAAGTGCTACTTTATTTCTGCAAGCCACAGAATTTGGCGCACCATCAGGCCTGAACCTACCAGGACCTGTGCAGCTTCAACTTCAAATATGAGCTTGTGAAGGGAGCCCTGAATGTCCTTTTTGATTTTCTCAGATGCAATATCGCACCTTGTCCAACAGATTCAGATGAAGCAGATCTCATTACGGTCAATCCACCCACTCAAAACTTGTCCATACTACCTCCCGTGGTTTTGGCAGTCGCTTAGATCAGGATGCACCTTTGGTGTCACAGCCTTAGGTGCACTATTGGCATATGCAGAAAAATGGATCTTATGGAGCAGTTTTCCCTCCCAGCTTCCAAGCATTACTTATATGCTTTGCCCAGGGGAATCATCCAGTTTGGGTCGCGGGTGTGGGTCCCTCCTCTCCTCTGAGCTGAAGTCATTCAAGCACATCATGATCCCCCAGAAGTTGGTCTCCCAGGAAACAAGAAGTGCATTGATTTGGTTACGTGTACCTATAACTGGCCTGGCTTGTCAAAAGAAATTCCTGCCTGGATTGTGGATTGCATAACTTGTGTGTGGTCCAAGTCAGACTGGTTGGGTAGGAATGGTCTTCTTCACCCCTTGCAGAAGGCAGAGGGTCCGTGGACATCAGTGTCCATGGACTTTTTGTTGAGCTCCCCAGCTCCAAGGGGTTTACAGCAGTTATGGTGGTTGTAGACCGCTTCACTAAATTCTTACTGTTCATCCCATGCTCCTCCGCTATTGCCCTCTGAAGAAACTGCCCGTCTGCTTGTGCATTATGTGTTTAAATATTTGGACTCTTGCAGGAAATTATCAGTGACTGGGGTCCAATTTGCAGCGCGGTTCTCTAATGAGCTCTTGCAAATCTTGAAGATTACAGCCTGCTGATCCACCACATACCATCCACAGTCAATTGGTCAAACTGAATGAGTCAATCATATCTTGGAGAAGTACCTGAAGTGCTACGCTTCAGCTGCTCAGGATACCTGGGCGGACGACCTACCCCTCGCCCAGTTTGCGTACAATAATGGAACACTTGCGTCTACTGGCTTCTCCCCATATGAAGCAACCTTGGGGTATAATCCCTCATTCTCAGTTGGCCCGTGCCTTCATCTAGAGGTACCAGATTCAGCCAATCACGCTCAGCATATTTTGGACACCATGTCCCTGGTTCAAGAGCATTTAACTAAAGCCATAAGTGAATACAAATGATTTACAAATTGGGAGTGGTTCCCAGCTCACAAGATAAAGATAGGGTCATACGCCATGCTAAACACACATCACTTACAGATGCAGGTGCCCACAAGCAAGTTGGAAAGAAAATTCTCAGGTCCTCATTTGGTGGAAGAGGGCTTGGGGAATGATGTATTTTATTTAAAATTTCCACCCCACTGGAAGCAACAACCAGTCTTCCATGTGTTTCAGCTGTCCCCTTTTAAAGGGGCGATCCCTTTGGATCCTGAGCCCATTGTGGTTGAGGGAGCTGAGGAAGCTGAAGTTGAGGGCATCCTTGCTTCCCACAAATCCCGCTGATCAGTCCAATATCTCATTGTGTGGAAAGGCTATCCAGCCTATGAGAACAGCTGGGTTGGCACATGGGACTGCACTAGCTGCTAGGAGCTCATCAAGGCTTTCCATGCCTCCCATACAGATGCTCCACATCATCTCCCAAAAATCGCCATGATAATGGCGATCAAGTTGCCAAGGCCCATAAAAATGTGGCCCTCACTCCATTCCCTAGTGGTGGCGCCCCCTTTGGCAAAAGGGAAGAGTAATGTAAGTCTGGGTGAATGTCCCCTCCGTTTGGACTGGGTGGCATTCCCATTTCCATCAAAAAAGGTTAAAAAAGGCCAGCAGCTTTCTCGTCACCCAAGGGCAACCTTACCCATGTGGTTGAATGATGGGTAACAGCCTACCATTTAAGGATCCTGCCACCAGTCCCTGTATTAACTTTGAATGAAATAATACAACAAATCAAGGATAATGTGCCGAGCCATCAGATAGATAACATGTTTTAGGATGAAAGGTTTGAACAAAATCAAGGGCAATGAGCCTTTGGCATCAAAACCCAAGAGCCCCAAATCCATAGTAACATAGCCTGACAGGCGCGCAATTTCAAATGTTGAAGTACCAAGTGTAGAATTGTTGGCAAAACTTGATGGCATTGGGCCATTAGGAAATGCTGAAGCCAATTCAAAACACTTCATAGAAGTACCAAAACCCCCATCTAACAGTTCTTGTCAGGTTCAACAGACGCAGGAGAGACTAGGTGCAGGCAGGTTGGTCATCGTGAACTAGTTCCTGACCTCATGGAACCACCCCTACGTGGGATGGCCTTGGAAGTTTCCCATTTCCCATTGGGCGAGATGCCATCACTCTAGTCATTGAAACTGAAGAAAATTGGCAATTCTGATATCTGTGGATGAACCAACAGTGACTCAGCCTGCCGCTGAAAATTTTAAAGTCAGGGCAAATTAATTCATTTCCCCCCACTCAAAGTTCGCTAGGTTGGGCTTTTTAAAAGCCCTGATCCCCAGTTTTGCTAAGCTATTCCCCAAATTAATCATTTATTATGTAGACATAACACACTGAGGAAAGTGATGGCTGATTTTCTATCTTAAATTTCAATAAAATATTCCGTTTCCCAAATCCAATATTTTCCTATGACAAAATTTTAACCTTCATTTCTAATCTCCCCTTTTCCCAGCTCACAAACCCTCGGGCCCTGGGGTCATGGTAGCTGTGGTTCGTTGCAGGGTTTTTATACACATTTGTGGCCTATTGGCGCTTGATGGTGAAATTCCCCCATAACAATTAAACGTCATACAAGCAGCAGTACCTTTGGTATTTGGGCTTGTCATTTGGATGTTTGGGCATCCAGACTGGCACGCCAGTCTTAACTTAACTTGCCGCCTTCCTGAAAACTGGCTTCTGAAAATTTATCTGCTACCACTACCAGTGAAACTAATCAGTATAATGTTATACATGCTCCTTTGAATACCTCCCAACCGGGTGACATAGTCCTTTTCTATCATTATTGACCTGGTGGACGTGATAACAAATGGGGTACCAAATGGTCAGGACCTATAAATTTATTATAAAGAGAGGAAATAAACACTTTATTGTTGAGGTCACTCAAGGGACTGTGATATATTGAGTACACATTCAATCTCTCTGGACTTTCACCCCCTACGTCAAGATCTAGATGGGGGAATTATAAGGATTCTGGCTCAAATTGCATAATTGATAAAATATGATGATAGGATTTGAACCTGATCTCAAGGTTTAGTCAAAACTATTGTTGAGAATATTCTCCAACTTGTTTAATAAAAGCATTATGATATAGAGGTCTAAACCTGACCTATGCGAACAAATACTGTTTGACATAAGCCTCACAGTAGCAAGGTCTAACTCTGATATATGCGATCAGCTACTGTTTGACAGAAGTAATCAGAATGTCGCAGAATCCTCAATTGCAGATTATTATAGGTCTCATCTTAAAATCGCTTAAGTATTTTTTTAAGAAAATATCTTGATCTATATAACTCAGTTTGAGAGAAAATAAAGATTACATTATTTTTGTTATCAATTTTGGCTTACCACTATTTAATCAGTGAAAAGTATCTGGATACGCCACTCAAAGACTTTTTCCCTTGAGTGAAAGACTTTTAAAGAAGTAAACCATCTTAAGTATACATCGCTTGGGTCTATGGATGCCCTGGACTTCTGAAAGACAGTTGGATTTAATCATTCACATCCTGACAATGACCTCAGCTCACTTAACATGTGAGGCCAACTCACTTCTCATAGGGTCTACTCCACACAGATTAGGCATGAGACAACCTTTGGTAAAATCACACTCATCATCATATAGTAAACTCTCCTCTGAGGATACCACTTGTAACACCAATCTCTTTGGTAAACTGTTTGCATCCGTGGTGAATATTCTGTTGACACTCTTAGACATGTTTATTATATGTTAGCCTTTGGGACTCAACAGAAGCCAATCCAACCTCTCCCTTGGCAGCTTGGCTCCAAGGTATCCGCAATAGAGAGTGTCCCTGTTCAAAAAGAGCAGATCTTAGACTGGGTACTTTATTCTGCGTACTGACTAATACCATACTGGATACAGGTGATTAGCTCACCTGAGCTAATATGGTTGAAAATAAAAAATAACTAAGCTTCTATGGAAAGGTTTATGTTAATATAAAAAGCGAGGTTTTTTATCTTCAAAAAATTAAGAAAATAAAATGAATGAAATATTAAAAATAGTTTGGGAATATGGGTTTTAATATGTGGGAATTTTTAAGATCCCATTGTTAGATGGCGACTAACTGCTGCTATAATAGCTTCATCCATTTGAGCTAGTTCCTGTAGTCGCAAGATTCTTCTCATGGTGTTCATCCCTAAACCTGGATGTTCAGGGAACCATTCATCCTTCCCCGCTTCTAGGTTGTGGGCCATTGTATTTTCTGCTAATATTTTTTTATTACCAAATCTGGTAATATGCTTCTCACCTTCAGGTTTGAGAAATAGCGCTACTAATATGATGTGACTTGCATTGTGTTTTATAGCATATCTTAAAATTGGATTTCCATATCTGGTGATATAAAGCTTCAGAACTCAAATTCTCTCGTCAGGGAAATTGATTTGAGTAATCGTCATTTCATTAGTGGAATGCAAATTATACCAGCCTCCTGAAGGTATAAAAGGGGTCAATATTCACATTGCTTTCAGGCGCCTTATTATTTTCATTAAGAAATTTTATGACTCAATAGGTCAAAATTTATTTCGCTTGACATCAATTCATTATTATTAAGTTTCCTTTTCTCGCTCAAATCTATAAAAGGGCCTCAATTGTCCCCAAAGCGGTGGGAAGATCACTGGTACCTCCACCAGTTTAGGGGTGAATTCTAGTTATTCCACTAGTCAAGAAATGCTTAATTAAACCGTTTGTGGCCTCATCTTTAACACTTCCCCTCCCAAGACAAGACCAGAGGAATGACCTAAGATTTCAGGCGTGTACTCTACTGAACACAATGTTAGTATCATCATCCCATATGGAGTATTCAGCACCACTATTCATTAAAAAAGTAGCAGGCCCAGCCAAATATCATGTAACTTCTCTAGTTGTATTCCCACAGGTGATAAAACAAACCCTTGTCTCTTAGGCTGAAATCCAGTAGCCTAGTTCATCTCTGACTCTCATGTTGGCTTTGAGGTATAGTTTCTTCAATGCTGTTTGAAGCCTTTAATTGATTACTTATAAGCTCATCAGCAAAATTCTTTTTAATAGCTTACAGGTGGCAGGTTCTTCTGGCCCTATGAGATGATCAGTGCCAGGAGGCCTGGAAGAGATGCCTCTCGCCCATACAAGGCTTTTGAAAAAGGAAATCCCAATCACTCGAAGGTAGCTCAACTGGTAAGCTAACAACGCTGAGGGCAGCAACTGATCCCATTTAAACTTGTAATTGAGGCCATCTTCTTCAAGATCCCTACTAAGGTTCTATTAACTCACTTGATGATTCTATTAAATGATGGAGTTTAGGGGGTAGCAGACTGCTACTTCACTCCAACTAGGTCCATCTATTTATTCACCACGTCTGAAATGAAGTTATTCTCATTGTCTGAAAGCAAAACTTGTGGTAACCGTGCCTCATGATGACTTGATTATACAGGAAGCGAGTGGTGAAGTTCGCGGTGTATGTCTTGACTGTTAAAGCCTTGACCCACTTGGTGAAATGGTCAATCACAACTAGGATAAACTTGAATCCACTGGAGGCAGTTGGTAAAGATCCCACCACGTAAATTGAGATATTGCTGAAGGGCGCTGTTAAGATGATCGGTGTAAACTTGAATTGCTTCTCCAGTGGGTGTAAACTCACACAAAGTATGTATAACTCCATGGCCTGGCGCACTTCTTTTGACATTCACATCCAGTCTGAATCTCTCTTTTAGGTATGCCAGCATTTTTTGTGCCTTCCGTGGCTTACATGCTTATGGGCTATATTACCAACTCCATGAGATCAATAGGTCAAATATAGGGGCGCCACTTGTTTTGTATCTTCTTTTGTAGATTTCCATCAGCACGCCGGATGTCTTTGGAACATCTCCTCAGGACGCTCTTAATTTCACTCTGTTTCGTCCTTCCAGGCATCTTCTAGTAACCCAATTAAGTCTTGAAGGCAATTTCTCTCTGGTGCTTTCAAGTGGAACACTGGTAATCATTATAGGCCATTCGCGTTGAGGGTTTTATCTTCTGCTCAACGTATTATTTCAAATCATAGACTTTGAGGAGTAAAGCACAGAAGGCAAGGCGTCCATCATTAACCTTCATGTTCCCCAACCAACAGAGAGACGCGTGATCCATCACTATCTTAAAATGTACCATGTACAAGTAAGTCTGAAGTGTTTGATCTCTCTGATCACTTCCAAGCACTTGTGCTCAGTGACCGTATAGTTCTTTTCTGATATACTAGCTTTTTTAGTAATGCTCAACTGGGTGAACCACCCCATCTTCATCCAATTGTTCCAGGATCTCTCCAAGTCCTACATCACTGGCATCAGTATATATGTAAAATGTTTTGTTGAAGTCAGTTAGGTAAGGTTGGCTTCTCAACCAATCATGCCTTTAATTCCGCGAAAAGCCTGATCTTGTTCTGGGAGACACTTGAACTTCATTTTCTTAGTGAACAGGAATTTCAGGGGCGCCACCAAGTTCGCAATATGGGGGATGAACTGACAGTAGTATCTCACCATTCTGAAGAAGACTTGGATATTCTTCATGCTCCTTGGTGGCTCCATAAGACATAATGGCAATCACCTCCCCATCCTGAGGCTTGATTCTTCTAGGGCGAATCTTGTGCTAAGGAACTCCAGCTGTCTCTTGAGAAAGGTGCACTTGCTTCATTTCAACTTTAGATTAGATGTGAGCAGCTGTGTAAAGACCTCCTAGAGGTGCTGCAGATGTTCTTGAAAGGTTTGGCTGAATACAGTGATGTCATTAAGGTATATAAGCACACTTGATAACTTGAGATCACCAAAAATGCGATCCATCATGCACTGGAAGGTAGCAGGGGCATTGCAGAGCCCCTGCGGCATCCTGATGGGCTCAAACAACCCTGGCTATAGATCAGGTAGCATTTCATCTGATCTTCTGGCGAGAGCTTTTTCTGCAAGTGGCCACTGTCCAGATTTATCGCTGAAAAGTATTTTGAGCCATCTAGGCGTTTCAGGGCGTCACCTTTTCATGGGAGCGGGTATAAGACCTTCTTAGTTATCTCGTTCAAGTGGCGGTAATTTGTGAATACTATATAAGGGTTCCATCATTTTTCGATACAAGGAACAAAGGAGATGCTCATGGACTTTTTGATAGCCTGATTATCCCTGTTTTGGCTAGTTAGTTCAGCTCTTGTACAATAACTGCATCATCAGTTTTAAGAGGTGATGAGGATTGGATTTAAGGATATAGTGGAACTGGTATCCATTTTTTGGACCTCGTCCTTTAATAGGCCATAATTCTTGGAGAAGATACTGAAGATATCGATAAACTTGTACAACTGCTCATTGAACTACTTCTAATGCTTAGGGGTAATATCCCCAAACCCAAGCTCATTCATTTCACTACTGCATATATGGATTCTTTATCCCAGCAACTGGTCAGTCGGGCCAGTTTTACAACTTGTCCTTTTTGACTATGATAGGTTGGGTAGTGATGTTATATTAAGGTGTTCTACTCTCCAGAGTAGGTTGTGTAATAGAACCATGGGAATAATTTATGTTCTTGCTTGCGGCTGCCTTCACAGCTGTATAGTTCTAATATGGTATTAGGTGGAATCTTCACAATAATCGACAGGGTCATCTTGCATTGATCCCCTTTGTCAAATCACTGTACTTTCACTAGATCTCAGAGAGAGCCCTTCTTCTGCGCTAATTGTAGGCGGTAACTGCTTTACACCTTTCTCAGTTAAGGTGTATTGTATGTGGTAGATATACTGGTCCATTTCACCCAAGCACATAAGTTGTTTCCAAGGTTTGACATCCTCGTCCTTAAATACCAGTAGGACTTGTAAATCAAAGTTCTCACAGTGCTGGTGGTGAAATCAATCTTTGCTCCAAACTCCAAGAGAAACTGAGTCAAGATCAAAAAGTGCTAGTTGTCATTGTCTAAAACCACTTCTGGTGCCGTTAGAACCATGCAACCAAAGTGCAAGAGTAACGCTGAATAGGCTTCTTAGAGCGGGTAACGTTGGGTCCTGTAGTGTAGTACTTCGCGTTGTAATTAATATTGGGCATGAACTTATGCTTCTTCATGAGCTTAGATAAGATGATGTTGACTTGACCCAGTGTCCAGTAGTGCCAAAAATGCGCACCTTCTAGATGATCACTTCCACTTTTGTTACACTCTTGAAAAAAGGTTTCCAGTGGTCAATACATCAGTGGCAGAACCCTCAAACTGTCTCAGAGCAACAGAGCTTGTGGTAGCTTTGACAGTATCCTCACCATCCAGTGCCAAGTTCTTGAAGGCAGTCATAACCAATTGTCTCCTTCAACAACTGGATAGATGAACCAGTAGGCTGGTTCACTTGAGCAACATAAGTATCGCTCAATTTAGATCTGTCAGTGCCATGGACTCTTAATCTAGCAGGCACAGCCTCCACGCTAGGTGGCCCTAACACATAGTAAATGCACTAGCCAAATCATCATCTTTGTGATCATCGTCACCCTCTGTGGAGATCCACCCAGTTTACAGCGTTGGGGGTATCCTCTTTAGAGGTAGTGTCCTTTTTCAGTGGCAAATAATGGAATAATATCAATAAAAGTGATCAGTTTGATGGCACTAATTGCAGGTTAACTTTAGACGAGGAAAGCGTTCAGGTGGATTGAAAATCTTCTCCTTTGGTTTTTAGCCATTATTGTTGTTGACATAGAAAGCCTTGTTAACTTGTTGAGAGGGTAGAGCTGGTCCCATGGCCTTATATTCAGCTTTGCACGTCCCTTGTACATTGAGTAAAGTTTCCTTAAATGCCTCAAGGGACGTCGCGCTCTTAACCGCTGGAGTTATAGTATCTTTAAGTTAGGATGCATCTCCAATAAACCCAGTAAAACGGTTTTCGCAGTAGGCAAGTCCATAGTTCCCATAGTCCATAGTTGTTTAGTTTTAAGATAGTAGAAAGAGGTGTAATTTATGACTGACTCATTCTTGCCCATTTTCATCAGGAGGAACTCTTGTTTTATATTTCTGGATGTCTAGCTCACTACTGAATTCTAAAAGTGTATAATCTTCACTTAATTACAAGATAGTCAGGCTGTAGGCTCGCTCTGAGGATCTCCTGAACCTTGCAGCTCATAACCCTTGCATGTGGAAAGCCTTTTGGCAATCGCTAGCACCATCCATGCTGTTCTTATACATCTGGAGGAAACCTGCAATCATTCCTTCTCCAGGTGCGTACATGGTCTTAAGGTACTATTTTAGTTAGGATATTATTCACCAGGTTCAGAGTGCATCATTGTCATATGTGATGCAGTTCTGACCGGTTGTGGTACATTTTGTTGAGCGACCCATATAGGTACCTTTAATCAGGTTAT
Source organism: Massospora cicadina (assembly GCA_022478985.1). Taxonomy (NCBI): domain Eukaryota; kingdom Fungi; phylum Entomophthoromycota; class Entomophthoromycetes; order Entomophthorales; family Entomophthoraceae; genus Massospora; species Massospora cicadina. Next base: position 22,264 of record JAKSZP010002843.1, on the reverse strand, counting down.
AGGTCGAGTAGAGGTAGGTTCTAGTATAGCACGAATTTGTGCCTTCAAATTTTCTGTATTCTTGTCCATAGCAAACAGCATATTATCATGCTGTTCTAAGCGCTCTCCATATTCATTCAAAGTGTTGATGATTTTACCATTCTCTTTCTCAAGGAAACAATTCATCGATCTAAATTTCTTAAGTGTAGATTCCAGTTCTATAATAGGCGATGTTTCTCTCACAATAGGTGGTGAGGAAATTAGTGCTCTTCTTGCAGTCTCCTTGTTATACTTAGGATTTTTGCGTAGATTATGCACTTCTAATTCCAGGGTATGGAGTCTTGAACGATTGTATCCTCCTCCCTCACCAGGAGCTCAGAGGAATCCTCTTTATAAAATACTTCCATATCTGATTTATTGTAAAACTTCTCATAAAAAGCTTTCATGATCATCCTTAGGGACTGATGATGCCATCCCCTGTAGTGAGCACCACAGTCAGCTTACGGACCTTGGCTCACATAACACGTGAGACCAACTCACTTCTCAGAGGGTCTACTACACGCAGAGTAAGCATTAGACAATCTCGTTTAGATCACAATTACTATCATAGAACAAGCTCTCCTCGATGCTCCCCTTGTAGCATCAATCTCTTTAGTAAAATTGATCGCGCCCAAGGAGAACTCTTTTTGACACTCTACTTGACATGTTTAAGAATAAATTGGCCCTCTGAACTCAATGGAACCAATCCAACCTCTCATATAACATCTTATCTCTAAGGTATCCAAAATATAGTTGTCCTTTCAAACAGAGAAGATCTCAGACTGGTTATTGTATCCTTCTCAATTCCTAATCTCAGACTAGAACTGGTGATTAGTACACTTAAACCACTATAATTGAAAATAAAAAGGATAAAACTGAGATTCTGAGGAAAGGTTTTTTAATAAAGTATTAAGGGAATTATTCTATACTTCTAGTGAAAAATTAAGATATATAATGAATGGATATTGTAAAATAAACTGAAAATTTGGGTAGCGTGGTTGGGGATTATCAAAATTTCTTAGTAAGATGGCGTCTAACTGCCACTTTTGATGCTTCATCTATTCGACATAATTATTTTCCTCATGAGCTCCTTCTTGAAGCAATTACCTCTGAACCTGGATGTCCAGGGGCCCTTTCTTCTGTCCCCACTTCGGGATTGTGGGTAATAGCATCTTTTTTTGGTTACTACTGGATACCAGATTTTAATATGTTTATTGACATCTGGTTCGTGCAATGGAACTTCTTTGATGCTCCTTGCATCATTTTTTAATGACTCTCAAATTGGTCGTTGTTCTAGATTTGCTAATATTCACTCAAGAGCCTTTAATGTTCCTGTGGGGGGAATTTGGACATATAATCCTGTCATCAGAGAGTTGTAAATTATTTTAGCCTCAAAAGGTTTAAAAGAGGGTCAATTTACATAGTTTTTGGGCGACGTCGTCAATTTCATTATTTAATTTGTCTGAAACTTCAAGGTTTTAATATTTCACATGAATTTACTCTGATTGTAAGGTAAATATTGCTTCTTTGGCATCTATAAAAGAGTATCATCTGACTCCATCCGTGGCAGGTAAGTTTCCCACACTTCTGCCAGTTTTGGATTGAGCTCTGCTTATCCCGCTGGATGAGGAAGGATCACTAGTACGCTTGCAGCCTCATCTGTTACACCGGGAACAGGCCTTAATGAGGATCCAACTCAATAAAGAAAAGAGTCCTACCGAATTCTCTAGTTAATTCTTTGACTTAGCTCAACAATTGGCTACTAATAAATCATATTCTACTAAATGAAACCACTACTACCATCATCTATGCCTCAAGTTGTAGATAGACGTCCAACTACATATTAGCACACAAACGGATTCTTAAGTGTAACTGAGAAACAAGTAAATTCTGAACAGAATTTCTGCTTCCAAATTAAACAAATTTTTGATCTCTCAGAAGCCCCCTAATGGGCCTTGTTTACACACCACCAAAGAAAAGGACAAGAACATACCTATTGCCCCTAGAGTAAAAGTAACCATTATATAATGGACTAGTGCTATAAGTGATGCACAAAGGAGGCGATATAAGAATTTTCAACTAAAGGGTTTGGCATGAAGAAAGAGGCCTTTTGTGCTGATTGTTCCACTTTCATGCATCTACCAATCTTTTGTCATTAAAATGAATTGCATCAAGTATACCTGCGTGAAAGAACTGTCTAATTCTGAAATTAATCATTTCAATACGCTTTTCCTCTTATAACGACTCACCCATGCTCCTATTTTGGCGCCCTAGTTTGACAGCTTGGTAACTTGGGTCTCTAGTAAATTTCTAATAATGCCCTTGCTTATGCCCATCATATGGGTCCCCAGTTAACATCATTTTATCAAAACTTATGATGAAAATCAAGTTTTTCCCTAACTTGAAACATACATGGTTTTTAAAACCGCTGGCCCCCATCCACAAGGCTCATAGGGCCTAGTTGGCAATCTCACTCAAGTTTGACAAAAATCATTAAAAATTTTCAGCAGTCGTCCTTGAAACCCCCAGCTATGACTTAATGTTGAGGACTCAAATCCTCTGGGAATACAACTCCCATCATCCATTTGCAAAGGATTTTTACCCCTACTTGGGATACATCTCCCCCTAGTATATGAGGCTAACAAGGTTTGAAAGAAACTTATAAAGGATCACACATGATTACATGATATTAATGAAAAGACCTATTGAATTGAACATCATTTTCAAAGTTCCTGAGTGCGGCTTCCACCACATGTGGATGATGGAACAGAGGGATGCCTTCATAATCTCTGGAACCAAATTCTATCTCTAAGATCTTACTTAATGTTTAACACCCAGATAGACGTGAACATTCTCACAGGAACCTGTTAGTAATTGAGGTGTTAATAATCCTTAGATTAAGTAGGTCTTAACTTGTCCCATAGTAATTGACCCTGCGTACACTGGCCCTATTTGGTTCTTATGACCAATTTGCCAGCTAAGATATGTATGGTGGGACTATTACCATAATAGCATATGCATGATTACTATCTGTCATTAAGATCAATAATGACCAATTTGTTGGGGTTCACCCTACTTGGGTGAAGCCTCTACTTTTGGGTTACAATTTATTAGTAATACAGTTATTATATACCGATTTGTGCTCCTCATTCAATTGGTATAGCTAATTATAGAATTATTCTCATTTCTAAGACTAGTTTGGATTGATCCTGATAGCGTTCAAAGTTTATAATTTACTGAAAATTTATGCTGGAATATCTCATTAGTTATTGGGCACCACTAGTGGTAAAGAATAAATCATTAGTTATATTTATTTACTTATTATACCAGCAATTGATTCTGAAGTTTACAATAGGCGAGACATATGCTTGTCTTTAGTCGCCTAAGTAATCTATCTATTGCTGTTTTTAACTAGATCACCTATTCACTCTCACTTTATACCTAACACTTTGAATAATGTGACAGCTCATCCAAATTAATATGGTTTCTTTATCTATAAATTCCAGTTGTAGATTTTTATTCCCTTTGGGGTGACCAACCCACTGGTCACTTCATGGATATTAAAGTAACATAAGGGTCGGTTGGACTATTTATCCACCAGATACTGACAAAGATTTTTGGCCTTTGAAACTTCTGTAGTTAGAAGAACTTTCCACAGTGACATTAGTTGCGACTTCTGTTAGAGAAATTTTACCTTCTGAACAAAGAAAAAAGGTTGAAGAGCTACTGGTGGAATAAGCCATTCTGTTATCCACCTCCATGTATGACTTTGGTAAGATGAAAATGGTCGTACACAATGCAGAAATAGATATGCTCTCATCCAAGAAGAACCTTATTAGAAGAAAAGGTAGAGAAAGCCCATGTTACTACATAGCTCAAGGAGTTGTCAGAGTCAGGATTTCTGGCACTCTCCTGAAGTCCATAGTCATTGCCCCTCCTACTCCATCACAGCAAAGATTGAAGTCTTTGAGTTGTCATATAACAAGAGCTTAATTTGGTACCCAAGAAGGAAAGTTAAACATTAATTTGGACTGACAACTTGCTACAACTCCTAGTCAGAGCTCAGTATCTTTTGCAATTGGTCTTTCCAGCAGGTATTAGCAGATGGATATATCCCATAAGAATTAATCTAAATGCGAACTAAACGCCAATGCAGGACTTATTGAGATGATCTGGTTGCCTTAAGGGCTATGTAATTCCTTATCCACCTTTCAAAAGCTATGTACAGATTTCTGGGTGACCCAAAGTTTTTGTGTATATAAGTTTATCTCTATAACATCATGGTATACTCCAAGACCTTTTTGGACATCTATATCATCTATGTCAAGTCTTAAAATGAATAGGCAAGCTTCCCTCAACCTGTAGCCTTTTAAATGCTCATTTTTCAAACATGAGATGGAGTTCTTTGCACCTAAAATCTCCAAGAAGTGGATTAAAGCTCTCGTTAGACAATGTTGCCATAATCAAGAAGATGAGCCCCATGTAAGCCTTGGAGTGTAACCCTTGCAGGTTAATTGGTAAGAATTCCCATAATTAACCAAGAAGGGGCTTAAGCTGGCAGCCGTCCCTCTGTCACCCTGGGTGATTTGGCCCATGTGGTAGATGAGAGGTGGGTGATGGCGTGACCCCTAAAGATCGCGCTTCTTTCTCTACTGCTCACAACTTAGGTTTGTGCAGAAAATCTGGAATTTGTGTCAAAAGGTGGTGGTGGTCAGAAGCCATCACCAGCAAGGGTTCATAGCGCTTCTCCCCAAGAGATTTCTCCACCAGTTCGAGTTTCACTAGCCAAAATAAATTGGTAACTTTGAGAGATAAATCAATTTAGACACTATCAGGCTCAAGTTATCTCCATCCACCATTTTCTTCCATCACTGCAAAGGCGAGCCCATCCTAACAGGTTTGGGCTTAATAAAAATTTTTAATACACAATGGGATCGTCCATACTTGGTCTGGCCATGGGTGCAACCTGCCATCCGCTGAAGGAGTTAATCATGCCAAGTGCAATCACGGAAGAATTTAATTTTTTTAAACTGAAACAATACTAATCCGTTGGGTAGATCAGATCCAAATCATTATAGGTAATAAACTTAGGGTATCAATCTACCATAACCAAATTGTGGAGATATTCCTGATAGTAGTGCACCTAGTCTTAGTTCACCATTCAGTGAGCTTATAAGGCAGCGGTACCCAACAGGTTCTGCTTTTGCTCCATTTTTCCCTTTCCGCTCCTTAAAACTTTGAGTAAAAATTCTTAAAAAACCCCAATTTTATTGCGAAATTAAGGAGTCCGCTGGGCATTTAGTGATTATGACTTCCAATTTTAAAATTTCCTGGATAGTGTCTACAGTTGCCCTATTATCTCTATCCTAAAATATGTATGGATATACCAGAGATATTCTGGCTGTTGCTTTGGTTGTTAACTCATACTGAGTGCCAGCACAGTCTTAAAAATATCAGCATGCTCCATGGCACCCCTCAAAACCTTAAGAACATCGAATTGTTCCTCAGGATGGTGGTGTACTACAGAAAGTTCATACCGCGGTTCACTAACTTTGCCAAACCTTTGGTCTTTGCTCCAAAAGAATGTTCCATTCAGATGGATTATTGAGCAGTACACAGGTTTTTAACCTTCTTAAGACCTTTTTAATTACTCAGCCTGTTCTTATAAACCTGAAGTCCATCAACCCTTCTTAAAACTTACTGACACCAGTGATGTGGCAGTGATAGCCATTCAAGCCCAGTTAGGAAATCAGCAAGTAGAATGACTGATGGCCTACTTTTGTCATACCATTTTTAAAGGCTGATCGGAACTACACCATTACCAAGCAAAAATGTTTGGATGGCTCATGAAATTAAACATTTTTGACCTCAAATATACAGAACTCACCTCACTATTGTTACCATTTTTACCTCTCTCAGATGGCCCAGAAGATGAAGGATCCATATTGGAGGCTGGTTAGATGGGCGCTATGGATATAGAGTTAAGATTTTACTATAGTATACTGTGCCAGTACTACCCACCAGAAGTAGATGTGGTAATGTGGATGACAACCTTAACCATATTGGTATCTAAGGAATATCAACTATATGATCTGATTAGCCAGCCAGATAGGTGGGATTTGGAAACACAAAGATCAAGAAGGTGTTGCAATCTATGACAAAGAACACTCAGATCAAAGATAAAACGCTCTATAATTTAATTAAGGGAAAGTGGTTGCCATATAAGCGACCATTATCACAAACTGATGTTATTCTTAAAAGACACTTCAATTTAGGCCATGTAGCCGTCAATAAAAAGTATTTGTGGTTATAGCCGATGTTATTGGGACCAAACATTAAAACTTTACTTGAGGTATCAGAAACCTGTTTACCATTAGTAACACAGCATTGTCTAAGCCCCCACTACAAGCATCAAGTCATGGCTCCTCATTGCCTTTCTAGGATTTTGACAGTAGAAACTTTGATTATTTAGCAATGTCAAACCACTGATAGACTCTTCCACTTCTGAAACTGATGAGATTAACCATAAGTGTACTAAAGAACAAATCATCAGGTTACAATTGTTGCACTTAAGAATTTGTCATGGCCATTAAAAAGGAGACTATATGATTTGATGCTCATTGACTGACCCTTATTACCTTCATAATTAGATAATTAATCTTATATCATAATTGATTGTCTGATGACCCAGAAAGCTTGACACTTCTTGGACTTGGCCCATATTGCATCCTATATAAGGCGGGTTATTAGTATCTCATTCCAGATGTCGTTCAGAGGCCTTTGTTAATAGGGCTCATGATAGGTTCCTTTAAACTATATCCCCAACTGACATGATCTTGGGGGCACTGTTGAAAATTATGATAATGTGCGATAAAAACATATTAAAGATAAGAGTGATGAGTGGCACGGATGCTTCCTCCAAAATTGAGCATAGATGACACAAATAAATTGTTGCCAAGTAAAATAGTGATTAAATGGACAATAACCAATAAGATCCGGGTATTATCACAAGATATGACCTGGACTAAGTTACTTATTGATTACCTGAGTGAAACTGAATACTGAAACCCAGAGTCACAACCTGGTATCATCAGAACAATGGGAGCACAACAATCCCTTATGTCAACAGAAATGACCACAGAACGTCCCTCATACTGTATGAGGAGTGAAGTTTTTGATTAAGGAGGTCCAGGCGCTCTCTAAGCCATAAGGCTCCCACACATCCTAAAGATATTGAATTTCTTTGAAACCAATAAAGGTAGTTCTATTTCCTATATTTTTATTATTGTATATTTTAACGTTACTTAACATATTTACAACGAGATGTTGGCTTTTTTAAGCCAGAATAGTTGTCAATAAATGGACCTTACTGAATGCAAAAGTGCTTTACTATCGCCCTTCAGGAGACTCTCCGTCACTAAGAGCCATATAAAAGGAAGCTAAGAATTCTAAACAGATTTTCAGGCAACCAAAAATTAATACTTTGGTCTCACTATAGCAGTGAAGATGTTACCGGGTATTGTATCTTCCTTTGTCCCAGTTTAAATCTAAAACTTTGTTTATTCTTCCACTGGAAGATCCCCATTTTTCTTAATTTATGTGTACAATACCAGCTTTAACTTAGGAACCTGTCCAGATATAAAAAGTAGTGGTATCTCTATGAATGTACCAAAGAGCTTTGGCTGTATTTTTAGGTGAAGAAACATCTGTTAAAAGCTGTGTGGCTTACAAAGAATACACCATATATTTAAGAACTAACAAGGACCTTAATATAGCCAGGAGTTTAGTGATAGTGAATGCCAAGAATTTTGATCTAAAGCAACCATGATATAAGGACATAAGCTGCATCTATTGGGTTATACAGAACTATACACTCCTTTTTCCCAAAAGAGGACGTCAACATCACAAACCTTAAACTTAACTAATAACATATTTGGTTCATACCTTTGATGAGCTTTTGGTGTCCCCTGTTTTGCCCAGATTGAATGGTGCACAACTGCCAAGTCCAATTACCCCCAAATTCTTTATAATTATGAAGTATGCTTATTTACCTAGAAAGTATGATATCTCAGCAAAGAAGCTAACGCACTAACCAACAGTTAATATTAAACAAGGTACTCAGAATCAATGACTCCGCTTCAAACAGTCCAGTAGGATCTCCTGAACAAAAAAGCTGGTTGTTAAAAAATGATTTTAACTAAAAAATTGCCCTCCATGTTCACCTGAGGGTGCTTTAGGATGGAAGATTTTCAAAAGACTTAAACATATGTATATTTCCCCTAATTTTGAGGTGCTTGCAATGCAATTGCCAATTTGCTTATTCTGGCCTCCAAATTTCACATTAGTGATTTGGTAAATATAAGTGAACTGAACTTAGTGAAATAGCAAAAGCGCTTAAATTTAGCAAAAGTTAAACTATTAAGTTGTCATCATCCTCTATGTCTGATATATAAGCCTAATACCCTGGCAAAATTAGAGTGCATGGTCTATTTTAGTATTAAAACTAATTTAAACTCAAGCTCCCCTAAAACTTTTCTTTCTCATTGCAATCACTTTTGCAACCTATTCAATTCAAGACTGAATCTAGTTTGATAATCTCACAGAGGAGATTAGTCTGCGCCAATGTCAGGGAGCAGTTGGGCAAGTAAGGTTAGAGGAGCAGGTGGAAGGCCCACGGCCTCCAACGTTTGAAAACGCCCCAGAGAATCCAGCTGAATAAACAAAAATCTTAAAAAACTGGCGGTCATGATTTCTTTGGAGATACTCGCATGGCAAGCACGATGCAACCAGTACATCAACACGCCACACTCTCAACCACTTTCATTGGTGGAATTCGGAGTCCGCGTGTATCTGGACATCCAAAAAATGGCCTTATGGGAAAAATTTTGTGAAGATGTACACAAAATTTTCCTGACCGCGGTGTACGTTGCACCTCACTCCATGTCATGCGGTTGGCTGGACCTAGGTTTTGAAAGCAAAAAAGCAGCAGACGAGGCTGCAGCAGTGCACATAGTGGTTGACCTCCCCGAAGGGCAATGGGTCATCAAAACCAAACGCACCAGATGGACAAAATCAAACCAAATTTTCCTCACGTTTGACTTTTTGCCTACTATGGTAAAACGTGACATTTTGGAACAACACCTGAAAGATGGTCTCGCCATATACGGTGAAATACAATCTTTCAAAATGCAATGCTTCACGCTGATGCCACACCTGTGCACTGGCAAAGCCATCACAGTTCTGACCCCAACTGAGGAGATCGTGAAGGACCTAACCCAGATCCTGCACTCCACTTTTATTGATATTGCAGGGCATACCACCCACCCATTCTGGGTGACTGTGGACAGCGCGCCCCCCATTTGCACCCACTGTGACGTGTTCAGCCATAAGGCGCACGCATGCCCCATCAAGGAGGGCGTCACATTTCAAGAGCACCCCTCGGCAGCCATGGCCAATGGAGAGGCGCACTACGAACCAACCGCAAGCACCAAGGAGGCTTTCCCATGGGGAGCACAAGGCTGCTACCTATTGGTAAAGACTATCTCCCCACAAGAACGGAAGAAGGCCAAGCAGGCCCATAGGGCTGCGGCCAAGGAAATGGCCAAGGCCACCACCGCTATCCCACACTCACAATGCCAGGAGGACATGGAAACCTTCGCAGCAGAAGAAACTTGGGAATCCATCAACCAATCAGATTGGGAAGCCCATGCTGAGTGGGCCACTCAATCCGAGGATCTGATGGGAGACTCGATCTCACCCAATTGTTGCACCCAAGCTCCAGTCAAAACTGACTTGGGACCTATCCCAACTGAAAATTTTTTTTTGACCCACTCAACGGTGCACTGAACTCATCTGCACCACAAAAAATTTGTACGACGTTGGGAAAACAAAAAGTGAAGGCCAAAGCCAATGTGACTCTTTCTGCAAAAATCAATAAAAACTCTGATAGTGTTGCTGCTAACACCCGCGCTGCTGTGAAAGCCCGTGGGGACCTAGAAGAGGCTGGTGGAGCCAGGCCCACCTCCTCGCATCTAAGGTGCGATGGGGGAAACCTTCACTTTAGGGACGTTGAATATTGCCAGACTCAAGGCCTCCCCATCCTGGGCTAGGAAACTGAGTTTTCACAACACAATTTACCCGTAGATATCCTGGCCATCCAGGAGTCCCACTATCCACAAGGTTCCGAGGAAACTTTGAAAACAATGCTCCTCCCATCCCTATCCTTTTGGTCTAAGCACTGTGGGGTGCTAATTTGAATAAATAATTTTTCAAATTCATATCCTCAGAAACATTCCTAAATGGCTGTGTGCTCGTCGTCACCTTCTAGTGGGCTGATGTAGTGCACGCAATTGTCAACATCTATGCCCCAAATGGTGCACACAAGCGTCAGGAATTTTTCTCATTGGTCAAATCCCTCCCGCTGCCCCCTGATTCTTTCCTAGTCAGTGACATGAACTGTTGGCTAACCTCACCAACAGACTGATGGCCTCCCTCACCCCATGCCCCACAGGGTTACGTAGAACTACGCGTTCTAAAGGCCACCCTTGGGTTAATGGATGTGCTGTCGTGACATGCCCCACTGCTTGAAAATATGACGTGTCCCCACATCCACAACAGCCAATTAAGGTCCATGACCTGCATCGACCTTATTTTAACACCGGCAAAATTCCAACCCCACATCTTCCACTTCAAAACAACGAAAATGGAATTCTCCAACCACCAGCTGGTCTCGATAACCTACCACCTACCTGTCACAGTTGATAAGGCCCCACATTGGTGCAAAATTTGCCCCCTGAGCTCGCATCACCAGAATTTTCCACTTGGGTGAAATCAGCAACTTTGGCAAAAGAGTTCATGGAACTGTTTTGCGCGGACCCCATTTCCACATGGGCAACTTTCAAAGAGGATACCATCCACCACTCTCGCCATCTCTCCTCCAGACGCTCCCAAGCCACATTGGCAGTAATCTTGTGCGCTCTGGCAAAATTGGCACACTTGGAGTCCAACATTCCAGCTACAGGATACAGCCCTGCATGGGGCCAGAAGTGGGCGGAGGCAGCCGCCCACCTCAACGCACTTGTAAAGGCAACACAAACATTGGGTTTGTGTTCAATACAGGGCCACACGCATCACAAAAGGTGACAAGTGCACCGCATATTTCTTTAAAAATTTTTGCACCACGCCAGAGCATGGCCTGCACACAGATGTGAAGATCGGATGACTCCATCGTGAATATGCCAGCCAAAGTGGCAATCAAAACACAGAAGTATTAATCTGAGTTGTACCAAGCTGAACCAATTCAGCCAGCTGAAGTGGCGGAATTTCTCAACCGAGCTCATATCTGCACCATTTTCTGATACCTGGAAATGTTGAATTTAATTACTCCAAACAAATTATGGACAGCTATTCGCGGTGTGCCAAACTGAAAATGCCCAGGCCCAGATGGCATTCCATATGAGTTCTACAAAAAATATTTCACATATATATCCCCACTTCTGCTTGCCTCACTTAACCAAAGCCTGTTGGAAACGCGCCTCCTACCAGGAGGGCATGAGGCCTTTACTTTCACACTCTTAAAGAAAGGGGATAAGCTTGACTTAGTCAACTGGCGCCCCATTTCTCTAACAAACACAGACACCAAAATATTAACAAAAATTATGGCTAACTGATTAGGGTCTGTAGCATCTGCCACCATCTCCCCAGAACAATTTGGTTTCATCCCCAGAAGGTCGATTTGAGATAACATACACTCTGTGGCTAATGTATGTCAGTCCACAGCCTCTGGGGCACTTGTATTCTTGGACCAACAAAAGGCCTATGATAGAGTAAACTGGGAATACCTAAGGGCCTGCCTCCATCAATTCCGCCTACCCCCTCACTTCATCAACTGGGTGATGCTGCTCACGGAATCTGCAACAATGGCAGTGTGTGGCCCTGGCTTCCTAACGGAAGTAGTCCACCCTCAAAGGGGCTTGCAACAAGGGGACCCCCTCAGCCCACTATTATACAACTTCAGCCTTGACCCACTACTGCGAAATGTGAATGCCCAACTCACTGGGGTCCATGTGCCAGGCCAAGCCCCAGTCAAGATATTGGCATTTGCAGATGATTGTGTGGTTGGGGTGTCTAATAATCAAGATGCACGTGCGCTTGAAGCTCTCATCCAGGAATATTCCCGGGTAAGCAACGTGGCACTGAACGCCTCCAAAACTGAAATAATCCTCCTTGGTCGGTTTCAGAACTGCTGGGCCCCAGCAATTAGTTCCCAACCCAGCCCATCTGCTCGCCCACGTCCTCGCCCCCCAGCTCAAACAACACCGCCCCACTGGTGCTCCCCTTCATGCCACGCCCTACCATAGGGCTGGTCCGCCTTCTGGGCGTGTGGGTGGAGGCAGGCGGATATGCATCAGCAGTAATGGAGAGTCATATTCTAAACAACGTGACAAAGTGAATCGCCTCTCTCAGAGCCCACCCTACTTCCCTTACTGGCAGGGTTGTTTTAGCCAACTGTATGCTCCTATCCAAAGTCTGGTTCGGAGCCCACGCCATCCCCATCTCCCCAAGCTTCTTCAAATCCTTGTATGCCTTGCTGCAAGGATGGCTTTGGTCAGGCCGCCCTCCACCAGTGCGGCTAGAGGTCATGTTTGGCCCTCATCATCATGGTGGCATGGGCCTGCTTGACTTCAAAGCCCATGCTGCCAAGATCCTGGGCACCTGGATTGCGGCCATCATCGCTCCTACACTCCCATCCCAACACTGGTCCTGCGCAGCCCGCTCCAACTTCTCCCGAGCCTTGGGCCTCAACAATCCATCAAACCCCCACTCCCTGATGAAATACCTCGCATCACACACATCGGCCACAGGTCCTCACGGGACAAAAACCCACTACAAATGAATCCTAATCTCCATGAGGAGCGCAGAGTGGAGAATTCGTATTAGTGGACATACAACCCAAAAAGGCTGCCCCTCTCCTCAGTTCACACAAGAGGTACAGGGGCTACCCATCTATGATGGCGTGATCCCCATTCAGCCCCATGTCATATCCAGGGTGGACTACCTGGACATGATGGACATCCCTTATTCCATTGAGACCCAAAAAACAATCTGGAAATATGTACATCACCCTCTGTTGCAGCCTCAAGTCCACTCCCATGTGTGGCGCTGCCTGAGGCGGGTGTATCGTACAGCTGAGCAATCTAACGCTTTACACTCATCCTGTGTCATGTGCGGCCAGTATGGAACGCTGTTTCACCGCCTGGAGAAGTGCCCCACCTCTAAAGTGATATGGCGCGAAATTCAACGTCTGCTGGGCCAGGATCAAACACATTCCTTCAGTCTGTCAAGAGATATGTTTGCTTTATCACTGGCCTCCCCCCTTCCACCCTCCCTCCATGCTCTGGTGGTTGCAATCGCCATGTGGACCATCCGCACGATTGTCTTAGATGCCATCGCAGGCTCCACCCCCCTCTCCCAGAAACTGTCCACAGATTCTGGTCTCATTTGGTGGACCACTTTCAAGTGTGGATGTTTGGATACCTCCCACCGCGTCGCCGACAGCTGGTCTCCTCCTGGTTCCCAGTCTGGTTCATCAAATCAGACCCCTTCCTCCGCACGTGCTCAATAGTGGCTACGGCCCCTTCACACGCTCCCTCCCCCTTCCCATAAGTGGCGTTCCCGCTGGCAACAAGAGATAGCATCGCTCCTCTGGGGTGCCTCCCCTGGTACTAAGTTTATCTGTCCTGAGTCATATTTGGAAGTGGTCATCCCATGGTCAGCCTTCCCCACAATAAATTTAAACTTAAGCTCCCCTACATTTTAAGGTGCTTAATATAATCTTATAAGCTACTTCGCCTCTAGCAACAATTAAGCCTATGCCTATGGAGAACTATACTCTGTTGACCAGTGATGTTAATAGCCATCTCCTTATTTGTTACTGTAATTGCCTAGATTGTTGGAGGCACATAGGAGATTCAACAAGGGAACTTAGTCGTTCAACCATCTGTTTACAATCAAGATACTGCTTGCTCCTATATTGATAATGATGGCTTTTTTCAGATACCCACATATATGAGCAAAATTCTTTAATTAAAGCTCATGGTGGTTATAAAGGTAGGTACAATGATATAAGCACAAGAGTCATTTTCCACCCCATGTGTGGAAAGTCTGAAAAACCAACGTCCATAGTCACCCCAAATATACAAGATTTTTTACTCAACATCTCCTTTTGCAACAAGTGTTCGCACCCCAGTGTGGGAGACATGAGCGCAATTACTACCCAAAGTAAGATTGTTGGTTGGAAAGGGACAATGTTCATCAAACAGTACTTTCTTATTTATCATCCAGTAGTTTACTCCCATTTTATTTAGAATCACGATGCCTTGTGGACTATGGATTCTTTTTGAGTACTATAATACCTCCAATGTAAGCCAAGTCATTCCTTGGCACGCCATATGTATGACATAGTAAAGCAGTCTTTATATATAATGGTTATGCTAATGCTCCAAAATGTATTAAACTTGGGGGCAGTTAACAGCCAAATGGAGATTATATAGCCCACTATGTGCACTATTGACATGTTGGTCATGGGTTACGTTGATCAAAGCCATTAAACAAGTTTTACTTGACCGCGTAGCAACAGGTTATCACCTCCCTAAGCTCACATGATTGCAATTTAACTGTGGTTGGGACAACCTCCTGTCCTTCCGTTGAAGTTTCTAAACAAGCGTTGGGAGTCCTGGATGAACTCAAGTTGCGCGCAAGTTATAGCTGGAAATTTAATCATTCAAAATAAGCAGTATTTTGACTTTACTTGAAGCCTTTCAAGGATATGCAAATATATAGGCTTGATCGCTTCTGTACCAAAACTCTCACCTGGGAAAACTCCCTATCTCTCTTCACCATTATTTCCTCAATGGTCTCTACTACCGCTTTAAGATCCCAGTTGCTGTTTTTGTTATTAATTAATAAATCTTTTATTTTAAAGCACAAATAATCATATCAGGGCGTTTCAACAGTTTGTTAAATCTCTAATATTACAGAGTATATTTAAAGTTGTTGCATTCTATGTTCCCTCAACTAGTGGGAAGGATCACACGCTGCATGGTACAATGGGCCATAAACTTTGAAGACTGCCTACAAGTAGGCACAACAGATTGAGGCTCAACACAGATATAGATTGGCCAAGAAGTTAGCTCTTTTGAAACCCTTTATCACTTTACTGATCCATTCTCTCCCAAAGATAATGAAGTCGTGCCCATGTTGCTTTATAGCAAAAGGGTTACTATCAAATGCGAAGAAATTGAACAATATCAAAAAACTGGAAATTACTACAAGTCAGATACACTGAAGGAGGCTGTTTATATGCCAGCAGTATGTCTTTAGCGGTGCTCATCTAATCCCAAGCACTCAACACAAATTGCCCTTTAATGGATTATACAAGATATTAGGCACTTCGTCACAAAACTTGGTGCTGGGTCTCAATTTTTATTGAAACTGAACAGCAAATATTTAAATCTTCAGTTATAAAATCCAGCCATCAGAACCAGTCTACCAGATTTTATGGCTCAATTAAACTCTTAGGATCCTACCTTGTGGCTTTTAGGAACATAGAAAAAAACCCCTGGGTACCTTCCTTATCCTGGTAGATTCAAAGGCGTTAGTAGTACCCGCATATAAATCTTAGAATATAGAGCAGATCAAAGAGGAGCGCATTAAAATCTGGTTATAAAGACTTATCCCATGTGCACCAGTTGACAGATCCCATGGACCCATATCAGCTCGTTTTTCTTATGCCTGGGCCATGGAGATGTCACCCAGTTCCTCAGAAAAGTCAAGAACCACTGCTAACCTACTACTAATTCAGACATCCCTGGTGTGTTCCATAAAAGGTTTTTAATTAATATAACTGTGTTTGTTTTTGTTTGCCATAGATATAAAAGTTGGAACACGCAAGTATAAGTACATGCCCTAGTAGACATCGGAGCCTCAAGCAACTTCACTGATATGGAGGTGGTCCATGCCTTGGATGTGACCTTCACAATGGGGCCAGTCATGGGTGTCTTGCAAGTCCCAATGATCACACTACCCTTTTGAGAGCCCTTGCACTTCTCTTCCCACAAACATAAGTTCTGCGTCAATTTTCAGCTATGTTCAAACTATTGTACCCCATGAGCTTAGGTGTGTGTTGGTGGCGCTGACAAAGTAGTATCACTTGATCTTGAATGGAAAAAGCTCACATTCCCCTCATTCTACCACTTGGGCAAAATTTCACTGCTTCCCATGCTGGCAGAGGGGAATACTGTGATGGCAATGGTAGAGTACACCTTAAGACGCTGTACTGAATTTATCCACTATGCCCCTAGTGCTGAAGCCGTTCAAATTTATCTAGCAACGTGAAAGGTACCAACCATTTTTCATAACTCCCTTAATTTAATCTAAACTTCTAGTTGACAGTAGACTATCAATACAATTACCCCTTGTATCCCTTTATAGACGTATTGTGAGGTCCCTTATGCACTATGCGCACAGGTTATAGTTGGATGGTCCATCTCTTAGCTTTACTATATAGCATGACTAAGCAGTAAGCTCACTAATCTTTAGTTAGTTAAAAATACACTATAGATTTACATGGATGAATTGAAAAGTTTGACAGTAAAAGAAGTACATTGTCTAGAATTAGCAAAAAATAATTATAGTCAAATCGCTTCAATAAGATTCAACAGAGCTCTCATGATGAGGATTATTGACTATTGTAAAATGCAATTATTGGAAAGAGTTGATTTGTCAAAGAACTGGCTTCATAGGGCTTCACAGGATTGAATAAACTGCAACCCAAATCAGGTTAAGTTATATTAATTGTTGAGATTATATTACAACTATGATTTGAAAACCGAAGATCAAGTCAACATTTATCCAAAACTTCCTCTTTTTCTTTATTTACCATTCAATCTTTGTGGGAGTGGTCATCTGAATCTTGATAAGGTTAGCAGTTTGACGCGAATGTATTTAACTACTCTCCTATCAATCAAGCTTCAAATAGTGTATGCTTTGTCAGTGACCTGGTCAAGTGCAACAAAAGGTCCTTTCCATAAATTATCTAACTTATGCATCCTAAAAGATCCATAAGTGTCATAATAAGCAACTCAATTGTTGACTGAAAAGCTCGCCACTATGAACCTAAGCAGATCATCTTTCTTTCTAATTAATCTTCTTAATCAGAGCTGCTCTATAGTCTTCAGTATTAATTTTGATAGGGATTTTACCAGTCTTTTAAAGCGATCAGATGGCTAATCTCATCCTCATTGGTAATGATTGAATGTAATAAAAGTGAAAGTGCAAGTTGCTGACTGTACATAAGCTGGAAAGGTAAAGATTATGTACCTCTGTAGTAACTGATATTGTAGGCAAAAATAGTTGAGTCTATATACATGGCCCATTAATATGGAGATATGTTAGCAAACTTCTAAAGAGCTTGTACTAAGGTACTGTTGGCAATTTCATCATCCCGTTGGTCTCAGGATGATAAAGGACAGTAAAGACTCCGCGGATTCCCATTATTTCTTTAAGCTTGGGATTGTCTTGAGATGTGTATTTGTGGCATTGTCCATGAGGGTAACTTGCAGACATCCATGCCGGTGTATTATCCAATCCATTATAAATTTGCAGTTGATATCGCTCTAAGATCTCTGAAGGCTGGAACTTTGACCCACTTAGTAAGTTGATCAAAGCTTACTGTGATATTTAAAATCAAGAACGCTGGTTGGAAATGATCCTATAATATTTATAGACACTTTATACCAGGACTGATTAGGCTTAACCAACCTGTAGGTAGTTGTAGGTTTATAGGGTTGATTGACTTGACACTTGTGGCATTTTGTAACATATCCTGAATATCAAATTAAAATAGGGATTCCTAATGGTCTCATGTTGAATTATTTTATTGTCCTAAGTAGATAACCACGCTCCACTGAGCAATGAAGATGAATAATTTTTTTGGGTGAGCTGAAGGTAGGGGATATAGACTTTGGTAATTCCCCACAATTTTATAAAATGGTATCCCAAAATTTTAGTATCTTTCATTAGTCAATCCAAGGTACGACAGATAGAAGGATCTTCATTAGCATAATTTTTTGCTTTCATTTTATTTGAGTAGTTGAAAAACTAAAGGACATAGTGTTGTTACAACAGGCTACAAAAGTCCATCAGCATTTTGATGGGCTTGACCCAAGCAATATACTATCTCATAGTTGTACGCCTGTTACTCAAGTCCCATTATTCTAACTAACAATTGTGTTCCTCAAGATTCTAAAACCATCGCAAAGAATTATGGTTGAAGAAAACCTTGAACTTAGTCTCATGTATATAGACTTAAAATTTATTTGCAGAAGTATATGATAGCTAAGCATTCTCACTCAGTTACAATGTAATTGTGTTCATGCTTGTACAAGACATAACTGCAGAAGGCTACTGGATGTTCCTCCCCATCCTCCCCTATTTGTGAGAGTACAGCTCCTATAGACATGAGAGATGTGCCAGATTGTACTATAAAAGGTTGTTTAGAGTAGGGATATCTCAGAATGAGGGCTTAAGTCATAGCCTTCCGTAGCCAGTTGAAAGAGGCTTTACATCTTTGAGACCATTAGAAAGTGATTTCTCTCTGAAGCAAATGTAGTAGAGGCTCATCAAGTTGCGCAAATCCCGATATAAAATGACAGTTAACTCATATTTCAAGAAATACATGGATATCTCGCTTACTCTCAGGTTTTCTCATGCGTTAATAGCATCAAGTTCTGAGGCTGTGGCCATACCTCCAAGTGTTGACGATGTGACTTATATACTCTATTTAGGACATAAAGAATTGGCACTTTCTGGGCTTGAATTATATCTGAGCTCATGCTAACCTTTAAAGACCTTTTACTGGTGCGCTAAATGTTAGAAGAGAGGTTTTTAGAACATATTAATATCATCAAGGTAAACTAAAATGCAACTTACCTTCAAATCTCCCATGATATTGTCCATTTCCCATTGGAGAGGTGGCCGGCGTATTGCAAAATCCTTAGGGTATCTGAGTCCAGTTGAAATCATTGATAGTTTAATTCGCGCACTTTTCCTAGTCTTCAGGAATCATGTTGACTGCCAATATTATCTGATGAAGTCTAGATCTTTAAAATATTTGGCTTCTTATAATTGATCCATGGCGTCATCTATTCAAGGTAATTGGTAAAAATCTTTTTTTGGTTTATTCAGACGTCAGTAATCAATAACAGCACAAGTAAAGATATCCTTTTTATTTATTGAGTATCAGACTGACCAATAGGCTGCGCAAAGGGATAACCATCCCTTGATGTATAAGCTTCTTTAGCTCATCTGGACCTCCTTATCACTAGCTTTTCTTCTCCATATCAGTTGCAATCAAATGAATATGTCATCCCTTAGTATTGACGTGGTTCTGGAACCCACAGCTCATCAAGGTTTGTAGTTGTTTGTCACACATACTTAAGCGTATTTTTGTATGAGGACCATCACTTGGTATTTAAAATTCTCAATTAGCCTATCACGATTTTCACAAGAAATGACCATATAATATTGCAAGGGTGGTTCAGGTAAGCCAAAATCTGTCAGATTTCAAATTCATTTATTTCTCAAATCTTTTACAGAGGAATAGCATGCACAAATGCTATTGGCTGCCCTCAATTTACGAAAAATGGGCGCAGTTAGGTTAACAAGTAATACACAGAACTTTTAATAACTGGATGAAATTAACTCAGGATTAGTGAAAGGTTCAACCCTTGATTGTTGCCAAGGTGAGTAAATTTCTCCCAAAATCCTTCAGGTAACTCTAAGTTCCTCCTGGTGGACCCACACGCTGTTCTCCAGGATATACAATACAGTTATTAGAGGCTTTGAGGGGATGTCATATTTTAGGAATGGTGGCAGGTGGATGGGAGCTTCTATGGCCTATTTGTTGGTAACAGATAGGGATTACACCATTGTTTTTAAGACTATTGATGAATTTATTTCAATGAGTTAGGAATTTTAATTATCTCTTGATTAGTGAAGGGGTAATGTTCGATTTAGGATAGAAAAAGTTTTTTCATAGGTTAAAAAAGCGCCGTTAAGCTTAAGAAAACTAGTACCAAAATGAAATAGGTAGCTATCATTGTGAAGCACTATAGCAGGGGAACTAACTAGCAAAGAACCAAACCTCATTGATAATGTTCTATATGCCCCTCACTCATATCTTTCATAGGCCCAGATGTTCCATATTGTTAATGATGGCCAAATTAGGAGCTATTCTCGATAGTTTGCAAACTGACTGGATATTACATTCACAGGGGCACCGGTGTCAATGATGGCTTAACCCAAATCTTGCCTATGTGAATAAGTATATAAGCACAGATGAAAAATAGTATGAATCCCGTTTATTTCAAGAATGGAAGGGGTATTAGCTTGATTGTTTGTAGTGACTGTTCTCCAAATTGAGGAAGTGAATATTCAAGGGCGTAATTAGTAATGCAACTTTGAGTCCTTTAAGAGGAGGTAAGAATTGAGACTCCTTGGTATCTCATAATTGGTTGTGCTCAGCATTTTATGGTACCATAAGGTTTAAAAACAAATTCTTGTCCCTCTCGTTCCATAGCTTATCACTGACTCCTAGTAATGGCTGAACCCATAGGGATGCGAAATAATTTCCTTAATATGAGTATGGCTCACACTTTCCTCATGATTATGAGACAAAACTGAATGATAACTGGTAGTATAGCGTCCCCCTTCTACTGAAAAAGCTCTTTTACTGGCTTTTATCCTCATAAAAGTGACAAATTTTACCTCAGGGCGTCGCTTGTGACAGGAGGCCACATATTGTCCCTTAGATTCACAGATTCAACAAGCTATTTTAGCTAGGTTACAGCAATCTCCAAAAATTCTTTTGACATAGAGGGAAGCTATCCATGGTCCCTCTATTATTTTCACTAACTCACGGGGTCCAGTTGGTTTGTGCTTATATGGTAGAAGGTCTTAAAATAACTTTTATTATCCTTAGGTTTTAAATTTGAATGATGTACCTAGATCCTTCACAAACGTCAGAAGCAAAGAACGGTGCAACTTTGAATAATACATAGCGGCATTTTGGTGCTCCGTCTTAATGTCAAAGTTCATCAAGCTCTAGCACCCTGTAGACCTGAGCCTCATGGTAAAATTGGTTGGCAAATTCAGTGATGTTTTTCTTAAGCTTAATGGTCATGAATTTAGCTTTATGGATGGCCATGCGTTAAGAAATCCAAAATTCTTATAGAAACCTACTTTTAACGTTAGAAAAGGTCAATTGTACCTCAGGAAGTAGATCAAAATCAGATCTTGACTCTGGTCATCTAAAGAGTCAACTACGCTAGTGGCATCAAATATTTCTTTGATCCTGTGCATGGCATCTTGAAAATTAACAAGAATGATTTCACATTCCATGCTTTTCAATTCTAGGAAGTAAACTGGATCAAAATTTGGAACCCTGGATAGAAACTTTCTGATCTGAACGTCACTGGCGCAGTACTAACCTGTGGTCCTGGGTTACTAGAATGGGATTAACTCTACTTGGGAGCAGACATATCCACAGAAGGTGGCAAGGCAAACAACGAAGTTGGCCCTGAGCGAGTAGGTCAGTGCATAGTTTATTGGATAGCTTCCTCTTCCAAGGGGTCCTCTCCAAATTCTTTTGGTTGTGCAGTTGAAATAGTTTGATGAGGTCACCAACATCTAACGTCCTGCAACTCGCCTTTGATTCTTCATTCTCAAGTGGCTTAATTATCTTGTTATCAAAGAAATTGTTCCTTGGATTGTGCGTAATTATGTAAGATCTCTTTGCATGTCCTGCACACTAGCGCGCAATTTATCCAATTCACTCTTTTGAGTAATCTCTAAGTTATGAAGTTTGAGGACTTAATATATAGATCTTTATTTGACTAAAGTAAATCTCTGCTATCTTAGTAGAGCGCCTGAACTAAGAATCTCAATACTTTGATATCCCGCTGCATAGCAGCTTGTTATTTATGATCTGCTGTAACTCAAATAGGGGGTGGCTAATAGTATCAAACTTATTTCCTAAGTGCAGTGCGGCTACCCTAAAAAATGTTGGGTGTATTGGTCAAGTTCCTCAATTGCTTCAGCCTATTGAGTAATTTTTCCCAGAGTGACATGGTTACATATAACTACCTCTCTGAGATGAGGCATTCCTTGAATCCATTCTTTGGTGACA